>JAVQJL010084606.1:0-12165 GCA_036024295.1 Nannoperca obscura
CATTAACCTGCCAGCTGCTCTGAATTCCCCTGTTAACCACTCCCTGTATATAAAGTCCTGCCTGTCATTCCAGCTTTGTCAGAACGTCTGCAAGCCTGCATTCGTCTTCCCTGGGAGCCGAATCATCTGTGCTTTTCTCTGACTCTGAGGATTCTGCATTTCAGTACTCTGAACCTGGACCCGCCTGTCACTTGTGCCTGCTCATCTGTCCCGGACTTCCCGACTTGTGGCGAGTATCAGAACTCTTCTCCGCCCAACAACACCAGACGCCTCTGGTACTCACTCTGACACGGACATTCTTTCCCTATTCCTCCTACCCTGAAATAAACCTTCTTAAAACGTGATGCTATTGTGGTCCGTCTGTCTGTTTCGTGACATTGGCAGTAAGGGGATGAGAACAACACCTTATCACCCATGGACAGATGGACTAACAGATAGGTTTAACCAGACATTCAAACTTTGTTAATTACCTTAAAATAAATTAATTTAAAAAATAAATTTGTTAATAAATCTGGCTCAGATTGGGATCAGTGGCTTCCCTATCTCCTTTTTGCATACAGGGAAGTACCACAGGCCTCTACTGACTTTTCACCAAATTGCTTTTTGGTCATAAGGTGAGAGGGCCCCTCACCCTGCTTTAGGAAATGTGGGAGGATGAAAGAAGTAAGAGAAACCCTGTGAATGTAGTGTCTCATGTCCTCCAGATGAGGGAGAGGTTAGATAAAATGACCACATTGGCTCAGGAGCATATGGCAGTCTCTCAGCAGAACAGGCCCCCTCAAACAGGAAATTGAGTTAATGCTTTCCCTTGGCATTATCAAAGCTTCCCAGAGTGAGTGGTGTAACCCCATTGTGTTTGGTCCCAAAGAAGGATGGCATTAGGTTTTGCATTGACTTTTGTTATCTGAACTCAATCTCGAAATTTGATTCCTACCCAACACCACGTATTGATGATCTGATTAATCGTCTCGGCCAAGCAAAGTATCTCACCACCATTTACCTTGCTAAAGGCTATTGGCAGGTTCGCCTTAACAGTGGATCCCGGGGGCTGAATGCCTTCTGGACACCTTGGGGAATCTACCAGTTTACAGTCATGCCTTTTGGGTTACATGGCGCTCCAGTTATGTTCCAGAGATTGGTGGATAAGGTGTTGAAGGGCCTGTCACATTGTGCATCTGCTTATATGGATGACATTGTAGTTTACAGCAAGAGCTGGAAAGAGCATCTGGAGCATCTCAAGATGGTCTTGGAGGGTCTCCAGACGGCAGGTCTCACAGTAAACCCAGCCAAGTGTGCCATTGCCAAAAGGGAGACTGAGTACCTGGGGTATGTGATAGGCAATGATGTAGTCAAGCCTCAGATTTAGAAAGTACAAGTGATTGGATCCTGTCCTCAGCCCCAGACCAGGACGCAACTCAAATTCTTCCTTGGGATGGCGGGTTGGTACCACAGATTCCTCCCTAATTTTTCTACCAGATCTGCCCAGTCTTAAGGGACCCAGCCTGTTGCAGTGGTCAGGAGGCGAGGGAGGAATGTTATTTGTATTTTACCTGAGTTGTGCAAGCCGGAGGGGGATGGGTGTGGAATGTGAGGCACGCCTCAACTGAAGTCCCTTTATGTGTTGGTGCACCGTTCTGATTGGCCCATTTGAATTAGAAGGAGGGCCTTTATATCTCTTAAATAGGGGGAACATCTACACTGCATCCTGTAACAATGAGTGATAGAGGAATTTGGTTATGTTATGATTAATTAAATGTTGATTTTAATGTTGCTAACCCTTAATTCCGACAACAAACATGTACATTAATATAAAGTAAATTGTTACCTCGCTGTTTATTAAGCATTCTCATGATAGTAAAAAGTCTATCTACATAGGTGAGTTTCCTCAACACCGGCTTAAAACATCTTTAGTTCTATAGGATCTAGCCCTATTACAAATTTTAGAGATCGGACCCTTTAAATGGAGAGCTGGTCCAGTGAGTCCTGTACAGACCTTTTACTGTCAGGGCGCGGGGACGAGGATTGAGGACCCAATATGCAGACTCAGGCAGTCTCTTTAATGAAAATGACTTACATAAAAACACAAAATCCACGGATGAGCACACAAGGACATCTACACCAGAGTCCGGGTGGCACGGGAAATCCCAGGATTAACACTTCCAGGAAACATGATACATAGCACGGTATACTCACTAACATGCTAGACACGCAAACAGATACAGACAATGATCCGACAAGACACAAAGGGAAGGGACTGCTATATATAAGATAGTGAAACGAGGGGATCAGACACAGATGAGTGACGAGACACAGGTGAGTGCAATCAAAAAGGGAGGGAAACAAGACAAAAATAGGAACACAGATCCAGAACTACAAAATTAAACAGGAAGCAAACCCAAAACCGTGACATTTACTGGGATCTAACAATAGTAATATAAGATTTGAGCAGCACACCACGATGCTCTTCCTCTCCCCCTCCATTTGTACACACTTAAATCCCATTAATGCTGGCATTAGCATTATTTTTATTAATATTAACACCAATACCATTACCACATCTGTTACTTTACATCTCTATGTAGAACTTTTCTGTACTACTGTATGTTCTAACCTAACCCTAACAATAATAGCAACAGCTAATGTTGAGCAGGAGGTACGGGGGCAGCGGGTACTTTTGTGTGTTCCAGAAGCCCAGCTGAAAACTACAGGGGACAGAGGATCTGCAGGCAAAGCCTCTAGAACGATCTGCCTGAAGAAATCATGTCAGCTGAGTGATCTTCAAGTCTCTTCTTACAATTTTTCACAATTAGGCTACTAAAACACATTTCTTAAAAACTTCCACCCTTTTCTCAAAACTGTAAACACAAACTCAAATTTTAAAACTACATTCATAGCTCTGACTCTTCTTGCAAAAGCATTGACCTCATAACAGTTTTATCTGTGCTCAAAACTAAACAATTTCAAATCAAGCCAGTCAAAAAATAAAAACACTATAGAGCATTTATTACACACTACATCAACAAATGGAAAACACTGTTCAGGGTATGTAGCTCCATAAAATCTCTATATTTAAAAAAAAACAATGCATTTTTATTAACAACTTTCTGGATTCAGCATTTATATAGAGTAAAAATAAAGTACTGCAAAAGGACAAATAAAATGTAAATGTACATGTATGTAAATGTAAAAGTACATTACAGTACAATGGAACTGCAAAATCAAATTCATCAAGTGATTAATTCGGCATCACGTCTTTGCATTGGGTCAGGCCAGAGAAATGTATCTACATACGTCACCACAGGCCAATTCCATGACCTGTAGGAAATTTTCCTTGGTATAGGGATAGTCATATACTTTACACTGCTATGCAGAGAAAAACTATTGGGTATTACAAAAAACAATTACCAGAGAATCAGAGAATCTACTGAGATGAGGTTGGACTCTTTGTCGTGCTTCCATCATCCTCATTCCATGAACTAAAACATGGTCTATTACAGTAACAAAAATTTCATCAGAAATTACTGTTCTTGGTCTTGGCCTTGGTCGTGCTCTTCCTCATCCTTGTCCTCCTCATTCATGACCTCTTACACGCACTCTTCCTCTGTCTCTCTTTCCATCCATGGTATTAACATTCAGCAACCTGTGGACTCTGAAGTGGCTTATATTAGTTTCATCATCATTAGCAACAAGTAAAATCTACAAAATTCTGTTTAGGTGAAAACAGTTTATGGTTTTGCCAAGAGTGATCAGTTAAAAAAATGGGTTCAGACCACTGAGCATTTGGTTCAGAGAATGTGGTTTAGTGTTTTAGCAATACACAAAAAATGTAACATATATTAGTATTTAGTATATATAGTTAATTGGAAAGCCTTTGCTGATTTTACTTGTTTTATTTTTTTTACTTCTATTCTTGCATTTTTCTTTTAAAACCTGCTGATTTTATGACTTCTCTGTTTTCTTTTACTAACTTTGTAAAGCTCATTGTAACATGGATTTTGAAAAGTGCTATATATAAATAATATAAAGGATCTGGATGTTACTGCACCATCAGTTGTCAACGTAGATGCATAATCTGCCGCCCCTTTCCTTACCCGATTTCCTTGTCCCGTCCACCTTGATGATAGTGAATTTGTCCAGGCCAACCACATCAGATTAGAAACTGAGTCATCTATTAAGGTCTTAAGGTCAGCGTGATGACACAAGTCTCCCTACTTTTGCACATGACAATAGATACTTTACAAGACAGGACAAGGCGTTGACCTGGATGTGGACAAGAGTACAGAGTGTGCCGTTGCAACAGAGAATGTGCTGAAAGTTTTTTTTTATGTTACTGTATTTGTTATTTTTATCATTTAAAAAAAGTTGACTAGTATTCCTGATTGTGTTACGAGTTTACAAAGTGTGCATCTTTAATTTGCACAAGTAGGGTGCATCAAAAGTGCCTCAGGTAGTGGAGATGGAATACTCTTCTTGAACACTTTCACTTTACTTTAGGGTTTAGATGTATTTAACTGTAAAATCTCCCCCTGCAGCTTAAAACAATAAACAGTGAAATTAAAAGAACAGAGACAAAGATAATTTAAATCATAAGATGATCCCAAATGAGGAAATGAAATACAATCTAGACATGGAAGTGCTGTGGGGCAAACCAGTTCATACACATCAATATTGAATGATCAATTTATCCGTCTTCCCCACCTTTTTCTGTTTCCTTTTAGTGGTTGAAAATAAAAAGCAAAATGAGTACAGGGTGCAGAATGTGAAATCAACAAGACCTTTTAAATTCCAAGAAGTTGTACTCCCTGTACTCTGTGTGGTGTTCTCTTGCAGTTTAACTCAGTATGCATGCAAGAAGACAGCAAAGTCTCCCAGGGGAAGCTGCTTCTCTTCCAGCAAGGCTTTTAGGTCAACCAGAGAGAAGTGCACATGGAACGATTTAGAATATACCACAGCTGTTTCCTCTGGTCATGCACTCCAAGCATGCAAATTGCAAGAACGCTTTTGTTGCCATGTTACAGAAACCAACAATGGTTTCTTGATAGAGATATTTAACTGAACAAGGCCAATTCCAACAAGTCCTCAAAACCAGGGTCAAGGTCTAAGGACGTGTTACATTAAGTTTTGTAAAGCAGATAGGATACATAGTGTATGTCTCCTAAACATGGTCTGTATTAATCTAGGAATATACTGTAGATTCAATAGTGAATCATGGACAAGATGTCTTACTGTAACTGTATTTATGATATTGTCAACATTTAAGGCTAAATGTACTTTATCATGGAGTTGTGGTGGCTAAGAGGTACAGCTGTGTGCTTATCAAGCAGAAGGTCATGGGTTTGACCCCCGATCACCTCCTTACTTGTAAGACGCTTTGGATAAAAGCGTCTGCTAAATGTAATGTAACATGTCATCAGATGTTTTAAGGACCTGTACATGATTTGGTAATTCTTGTTTATGATGATGATGCAACTGACCCTGTACTGGGTGGAGTAAGACAAACTAACAGTTTGTAGACTGTATAAATAATGGCAGAGCATTGAAAAGCAACAGTGTTAAAGAGAGGAAGCCAGAAAGGAGCAATGTTTAAATGAATATCTTGGTCCTGTGATTTCAAGGCTGAACGGAGTCTGTATACGTTTATATAGGCACCAGCTAATACATAATATTTCCTTCACTTAATATTAATTTAACCCTTGTGCTACCCTCTGGAGGAGACACTGGGTCAAGACAATGGGCCACTGGGTCAATATGACCCGCAAGGTAGCACAAGGGTTAAAGCCAGCAAACTGCTGTACAGCAGCCCTCTGCTCTGGATGGGTACAGTACTGAATACAGTACATGACATATTGACAAAGTAAAACTGATCTGCAGATTTGAGAGAAGTAACTTGCAAGTCTAAAAGTACACCTAGGTAAAGCAGACAATTTGGCCAATCAAATTCAAAATTTCTCACCTTCCTGAAATTTATTTTTATTAAGAGTAGCCTAAACAGCTGCTCAACCAGAGAGAAATAAGCACAAAGAAAGACACTAAGTGGGAAAAAAGCACCATGGCTATTTGGGTTCATGCTCATGAGCTTGATGTAATCATTTCTGTACATAAAATGGTCAAATAGAGTCAACAGGTCTAATTTAGTGGGAATGCTTCACTTCCCTATGCACTCATTCAATCCAATTCGCACTATGGATTTAGGCTACCTACCTTATTATTGACAGTTATTATGCCTGTGGCAAACCCTCAAAATTGGCACGATTTACTGTCCAGTTGAATAAAGCATCTTTATAAAATATTTTTCCTCTTGTATTTAGTAAATATCCTTAGATACTTTTCTACTTTCCTAGTATGTTTGTTCCCCACAAACATACTAAATGTGTGTGGAGGTACAACAGGAAATGTCAGATGGACGGCCTGGAGGCAGGGCAGAGGCACAGGAAACCTCATGCTGACAGCCTGGATGATGGCCTGGATGCTAGTGACGTAGATAGAGCTGCGCTAGAGGACAGGCAGGAGGACATCAACAGAGGCAGAACCTCTCTGGAGGTCGGCCAGAAGGTAGGGCAGATGGACAGAACCGCTCTGGAGGATGCAACCAGGGTGGCCTGGAGGTTGTTGACGTAGACAAGAGCACTCTGGGGGGTTGAGATGTGGCTTGGGACAGAGACTTTGTGGCTGGATGCATTGGCAGATCAGGGCAGGATGCAGGAAAGAGCACAGCAGGAAGTTAGGATCAGGACTGGCAAAACCTTATCTGGTCTGGTGGTGTGTCAGCAGGGGCAGCCAACTTGAGGTCTGGCTGGGTATATGCAAGGACGGCTGACTGGGGTTCAAGCTGGATGTCAGGAGGGATGGCTGACTGGGGCTTGGCAGTTGAGTTTCTGTGGAGCAGGACAGCTGAGAGAGCCATGGGCATCGGGAGGGACAGGGACTTTCAATTGCTTACTCTACAGTACCCCCTATTAAAAGCAAAGCAAGTCCATTCAAAAGATGACGGCTGACTCCTCAACTGAATGCTTATCGAAGGTGAAGGTGAAGGCTGGAGGCTAGTAGGTCAGGGTGCAGACTAGAGGCTAGCAGGCTGGAGGTGCAACCTGGGGGCTAACAGGCAGGAATGCAGGCTGGAGTCCCCGAATGCAAGAGTGATAATAAAGCCCCCTAGCAAGTTCTCCAACCAGAGCTTTGAGAATAACACTCAGCATGGCAGTGCTCTACATCAGTCAAACCTATCCAGGACTTAATTTTTGGTCGTGGAAGTACGGTGGCCCTGAAGTGCAGACCACAAACGCAAATCGGAAAACACAACACATTGACCAAAACACAACACATTGACAGAAAACACAACACATTAACGAAGACACAACACATTACGAGAAAACGGAAAAGGTAGGTACTCCTACCGGAAGACGTGGGTGCCTATTAACAAGGATATATACCTAGCTGGTCTCAGTCACTTACAACTGGGAATTAGCTCAACTGTTTAAGCCCATGTTTGCCATGCGAGAGGTACCATGTAGAAGTACCTACCTTTTCCGTTTTCTCGTAATGTGTTGTGTTTTCGTTAATGTGTTGTGTTTTCTGTCAATGTGTTGTGTTTTGGTCAATGTGTTGTGTTTTCCGATTTGCGTTTGTGGTCTGCACTTCAGGGCCACCACAGTCCTCCTCTATCGGCGATAATTAATTTAGCTTATCCTCATTCCATTTATGATTTTCAGTACACGCCTTTATTTCTTGCGCATTACTTTTCCTCTATTAGTCACATTTATCCATCATAGGATAAATGTTTCGAATTAAAATAATTCGTGGTAATCAGCATGGTCTCAGCCTGGACCCCCATTACCGCCATTGGGCGTGCTTTTACTTTGAAAACCACTGACCGGAAGCTCAACTTTCACTGGCGGGCTTCACATTTCTGGATGTGGCGGAGGTGGGAAACGGGAAGCAGGAAGACCGAGGGAAGAAGAAGTGTCTATAATGAGACCGCTGCTGCTGCGCTCGTCCCTCGACTACTTGGTGACAGTTTTCGGCTCATTTTCCGCTTCTCGAAACAAACTCGTCACACGTGCAACAGCGGTACATCATCTGTGTTATTTGAGAAAAACGATGCACTATCAAACGGAGGAGAGAGGACGCCCCAATTCTCCCGACTACCGGATTTATTTTAGTAAGTTAATCATTGCCACCATGGAGGAAACCCTTGTGTGACCCCTACATTTCATAGTGTAACGGGTTAGCACCATATACTGTATGGTTAGCACCAGGGTCTGACAGCCAAGCACAGCTCGACGTTAAGGTTTGACCTTTGAGTTTCGAGCGCAAGGTCTTCTCGGCACGTGGCACTCTTACCACTAAGCTTTTGGGTCAAAACCCCGTCAGTGTAAGCCCCCAGTTTCCACTAGGTTGAAGTAGTTAATCAGAAGATAGAAAGACGTTTCACTGTATATGGTATATCCTCACGTGCTTTTACTTCCTGTTGGGCGGTCACGTGAACAATATCTATCCCAAAAAATAAAAACCTTTTATAAAAGATTAAAACTTGTATTTTCTCAACAGTAGTTAAATTCAGCAACACATGAGATGAAGTTAAACTCTCAGATTATGATGCAGATCACTAAAATAATGAACTTATGGAGACATTTCAGTCATTAGTCCTGGTGATAATGATGCAGCACTGGCAGAATATCTGAGCAATATCAACCTAATGAAATATCACATTATTCGGTTTTCCAGTGTGGGTGATGTGGCAGAATTTTGCTTGTGACTGCAGGTGCAGGTTTCATACAGTTTAACATAAACAAGATAAAACATTAACATTAGTAGTGTAAACAAGGAGGCTACAAGCTGTAACTCTCACCATGAAATTGAATGTAAAAAAAAATCTTACTTACCAGCTTTTTCCGATGCGTTTCATCCACATTCCACAGCCTTCTTTAGTGGATGGAATTTGTTCACTTGGCATGGAGGTTTTATTTTAAAACTTTTTTTTGTTTGTTTTTTCTTAGAAAACTCTGAAGGAAAATACATTTCACCTTTCCATGACATTCCACTTGTAGCAGAGACGGAACAGGTAACTCTTTGATAGTAGAAGTTGTTGTTTGTTACATACTGGGGAAAAGTTTGTGACTCTGTTTTAACTATCAAATTGTATAAACGTAATATTCGCACAAGCATTTCACTGATTCTTTTTCTTCCAACAGGACAACGATGTGCCAGCTAAAAAACCCAAGAAGAATAAGAGTGAGGTACTGTCAAATAGAAATATTTTACCTTGGTTTTACCACCTGAAAAACATTCACCACAGCATATACTATATAGCTTTCTTCTGTACTTTTAGGTGCTCTTTAACATGGTTGTCGAGGTACCTCGATGGTCAAATGCTAAAATGGAGGTAAGAAGATCATAGATATATTACCTCATATTTCAAACTTCTACTATTACAACTGCTTCTGCTTTAGTAAAGGCTGATATTAAAATGTTTAAGTAATAACACTGTAGGTATGCATGAACAGGTATGTGAAGTTTCATTCAAGAATTTAGCATAACAGTAGCCTGAAGTTATGTTTTTTATTTATTTGATGAGCCCCTAATTTGATGATGCAAGTTCTGACTGACAATGAACAACTGCTTGGCACTCACCAAAAAATTAAGTGCTTGACCAAGGAGTGTCCTAATACTAGATTTCTCTGGAGTAAGCATAGCAGTAGCTCGAAGCTGCTATTTACCTATCTAGTATAGTAGTAGCCAGAAGCTGAGTCTTTGAGTGTTGGTGACACTAGAGAATTTAAATCAAGTATGCTGTAACACTGGCAAAACACACGCTCACACATAAATACATAGGCCTGCATACGTCATTATTGCTTCAATTTCCAGATTGCAACAAAGGAACCGCTGAATCCAATCAAACAAGATGTAAAGAAAGGAAAGCTCCGGTATGTTGCCAACATATTTCCCCATAAAGGTTACATTTGGAATTATGGGGCACTCCCACAGGTGAGGAAAATGCACAGTATGGAGGGTCTAGGTTATGATGATGTCCATCATCCTCATGCTGTATTGATTTTGATCCTAGTAAGTGACGGTACTGTAACTTAAACATTTAATGATTAATTTGTTATAAAAGCATTATTTCAACCAGTGTCTTTGCCTAAGAGTGCATTCATATTTCTTTATTTTGAATTTATTCAAAAAACTTTATTTTGTCAGTTGGAATGCCAGAAAATCTTGATTTCTTACATGTTTGTGAACTGTTCCTCGAAAAAGACATGGGAGGACCCAAACCACACAGACAAAGAGACAAAGTGTTCTGGTGATAATGATCCCATTGATGTTTGTGAGATTGGCACCCAGGTAAGACTGCTAGAGGTGTATATATAAATTATATCATAGGATGTTTTTTGCTCACTTTATATACACTTTTCAAAAGTAACTTAATTGCATGGTTGATTGATTTGACTGTTTGTAATGTTTGATCTGTTCTTCAGGTGTGCTTTCCAGGTCAGGTGATCCAAGTTAAAGTCCTTGGCATCTTGGCCATGATTGATGAGGGAGAAATGGACTGGAAGGTCATCGCTATCAATGCTGAGGATCCAGATGCCAATAACCTAAATAGTGAGTTTTCCACAGATCAAATCAACCATTACCTAGAAACTGCCTTACACTGATTCTTTTCTACAGTCAGGAAATTTTGTCCAGGAAACCTGGCATGATCATAAGTCATGGGAACTAAGGTTTTATCTGAAATATGCTGATCAAGACAAGTACAAATGTAATGGCTTAATACAAGAGTGAATGGAAGTAATGAAGAATCTTTTAAGATTAGCTGCACAACCAATCTCCAGAACTTGTCAGATCTGGAGATTGACCACAATCTGCATTTGACCACATACTATAAATAAGATATTACAGTGTCCCTTCACTGCTCAGATCAGATTCAAGGGATTGAATTTGGAAAGAAATATTTGCAGATCCAACACAGAAAGGCTTGAGAAGATTGGCAGCTCGGACAGTAACTTCAAGCTCTCTTTAGTAAAATCACTAACCTAGAACGTACCCTGAGGAGTTTTTATTGTCAACATGGTTTTGTTTACATTCTTAGTTTCTTTCCAAAACATTGTGTATCCTTGAGGCCTCACAAATAAGTTGAATGCATACAGTGTAAAGCCTGTTTCTAAGTATTTTGAATCCTGCGTTTTCCTAATGTTGTTTTAATGGGGAATTGCTACCTTTTTGACCCATTATACATGTATTACCTGTTTATTTATTTGTATCTCTATTGCTGCACAATTTTCTTAAAAGCTTATCCTTGATGTATAAATAAATTCAACAAATTCTATGTGCCTTATTTTTTTTGATATATACCCAATATCAAGTGTAAATGGAATACAGATTTATATCTAAATCATAGCAGGACAAATAAGGTGCATATTGGTCCTCTTGTTCTTTCTTATTCTGTTGAATGTGTTTGTGTTTTCCTCAGGCATAGAGGATGTCCGCAAGAGCCGACCTGGTCATTTAGAAGCCACTGTAGACTGGTTTAGGAAATATAAGGTGCCTGATGGAAAGCCAGAAAACCAATTTGGATTTAATGGACAATTCAAAGACAAGGTACTGAGGACTTTGTAACACCAAATGCAGTACATAGATAAGACATGACAGTTAATGTACTAGGGGTTGCAGTTAATTGCGGTGTTAGTGGCTAAAACTGAATGGGCTGAAATCGATTGCTCCCTAAGAAATCTAAATGATGTCTTTTTATCTGGTGTTCTTTGTGTTTTACAATAGGACTTTGCAGCTGAGATCATTAAGTCTACCCATGAGCACTGGAGGGCACTACTGCAGAAACAGAATATTAGTGGAGGGATCGAATGGTAAGTTGGTGGAGGTATGTGTGTGATGTACATATATACAGTGGGTATGGAAAGTATTCAGACTCCTTTAAATGTTTCACTCTTTGTTTTATTGCGGCCATTTGCTAAAATCGAAAAAGTTCATTTTATTCCTCATTAATGTCACTCAGCACCCCATCTTGACAGAAAAAAACAAAAATGTAGACATTTTTGCAAATTTATTAAAAAAGAAAAACTGAAATATCACATGATCATAATTATTCAGACCCTTTGCTGTGACACTCATATTTAACTCACATGCCGTCCATTTCTTCTGATCCTCCTT
>JAVQJL010084614.1:0-16815 GCA_036024295.1 Nannoperca obscura
ATTAATATCTTGTCTGAGCAACACATGAGTTGGGAATTCAACCAATCAGCGTTCTGAAAGAGCTTTTCTCTTTTGTCATTGTGTTGCAATTTACTGTACGAGCAATGTATGAAAAAAAAACCAAACAACATAAAACCTACATATTCCAGAGTGGAATATGTCTCTAGAATGTCTAGAATTCTTTTAAGCTTGCGGTGTCTGCTGTTCTGTCCAAATATATCATTTTTATAATTTGAACAGTGTTATTTCCTAAGCATACTTTTAGCATTTCAGTGTATTTATGCTTATTTCCCAATCATGGCTAACTACCACTGTTATGGTCTACAAACGTAGTTTAGTAAATTTAATCTGTTCCTTTTTTGTATGGTAGCGCCACCCTGTATTAGCTCACGTATGAAGTCATTTCCAGTGTGTTCACTTCTATGTAAGCCGGACTCCGGTATGGAGGTAAACAGAAGTGAATGCGTAGTCCGTGACACACACATAATTAGAAGCTCACAGCTCTTCAGTTGCATGCTGTTATCCATGTTCTTTGCTGGTTAAAGCAACGTCTGTGAGTACAGTTTATTTATGATGTGTTAATGTAATCGGCCGCAATTCTGTACCTATATGAGTGTCTAGACGTGTGTTTGATATTTGCTAAACTATATGTGGCTAGGCTAGCTCCATAATTCTATCTGCTCTAGATATCGTAGCTTGCTATGCGTATTGTTGGAGCCGTAGCGTTGATACTATGTCTGTATTGTTTTGCAGTTTCACAAAATGATTACCAGTAAACTTCATGGAAAGATAGTGCTTTGTGGAGTTTTTGGGAGTGTTTAAACTGGTTGAATAGCTAGCGTCATCAGCTAGTGAAGACTTCACAGCCATTACAATGACTTAGCTCCAGTGGCCGGTTTGACAATTATATCTTACTACGATGAGGAAGATTAGCGTTGGGTAATTCTTTAGGGACGATGAGGGGGACGAGGCGCCCCATGGATGACCTGCTTAGGCTGTTTGCTTCCCACGTTCAAAGGGAGTGGGGTGCTCCTTTGGGCGCATACAGGCCATATGCCATGGTCGAGGGGTGGGAGTGGAGCAGAGGGGTGCCCCCCATCGAGGATGAGGTCTGCCTTCTTCACTCTGCTTCCTTCTGGCCTAGTCAGGGTCCCTTCCATCTGAGACCAGACAACGGCAGGCTTCTTCAGCTGTTATGTTGGGGCTGCTCAGGTGGTGGCCCTGGTAAACAATATGCCGTTTTTGGAAGGCTCGCTGGATCGGCTCACACATCAGCGCGGTGAGATGTCAGTGAAGGGGGTGATGGAGGTGCAGATGACAGTGGTCGCGGTCACGGGCATTTGCGATTGATGGTGGCCGATTGATGTTTGCGGCTCAGGTGGGGTACAGACACCTCTGGCTGGGTCTGTCCTCCCTGAAGGACAAGTAGCAGCGACTTCTCCTCAATACCCCTATCTCCACTGCCTCCCTGTTTGGCCCAGACATCCAGGCAATGGTTGGGCCAACTTTATTACACTCAACAAAAATATTAACGCTTTTGTTTTTGCTCCAATTTTACATGAGCTGAAATCAAAGAGCTAAAACATTTTCTGTGTACACAAAAGGCCTATTTCTTTCAAGTTGTCTTTTCAAAATTGTCTAAATTTGTGTTCCTTTGCCAAGATAATCTATCCACCTCACGGGTGTGGCATATCAAGATGCTGAATAGACAGCATGATTATTGCACAGGTGTGCCTTAGGCTGGCCACAATAAAAGGCCACTTTAATCTTCAACTGTCTTGTCATTTTTAGTGATAGACTCTTAAAGGCTCAGCATACAGTCACATCCTCTAACTGAGTCATAGACAAGATACTGGTATACATGGAATATGTACAATACTGCTCTTGTGAATGTTGTCACACTGAAAGTCTCACAACTGTCATTCACCAGTTAAATGCATGAACTTTGTATAAGACTATTTTATTTTGGATACAGACATATGCTTTAATCCAAAAGCTGTTCAAAATAACTTATTAATGTTTATGTCTATATTGCAGGATCAGATTAGTACATTTGCCAGGAAGATGAATGTCAGAGAGATCAGTCTCTGCTCTGATGAGATGGACAAGCGCTGAGCAGCAGATGCAGACGAAGCTAACAATGATAGATGTTAAGGCTGGTTGTCAGTTCATTCTGACAAAACTCATCTCCTTCCTCAGTTTCTGTCTGACTCCAATAATTCCTCTCCACAGCCCGGTCAGCTAAGAACCAGAGCTGTAGACGTAATGTCACAATCAAGTGATCTGCACTGCAGCATACTGTCTTCATCTTTGCAAGTCATTACATGTTATCTATTCATCTTTCACTCTCAAACACTGGCACTGAAGCTTTCTGATCTGATAAAGAAATACTGATTTAAAGTCATTAATTTAGTCAATGCAGATCAATGTTTAATCACATGGCATTTTCCTGATTTAAAATAATGTGTAATTCTAAAGGTGGTGCCCCTTGTGATGAATTATCACTCAGCTTTGCAGTTTCACAGAGACTTTTAGCTAATTGTACAGATCTCCCAATCTTGCAGTTTATTTTACCCTTATCCTGATCCAGGCTAACTATCTGCCAATTCCAAGTCTGATCCAAAACGTATCTTTACTTAAATTTTGCTTTGCTTCAAAACTATCAAGTTGATAAGCTTAAATTATTGACATGATGATATGATATGAATGGAAGATTACCTGGATTAACTATTGAAAATTAGTGCGATCCACTAGAGAGAAAACCAATCACTTTGTTGGATTTGTTGGAGCAACTATTGGTGTTAGAGTGGAGCTTCTTCCCTCACAAATGCTCTTTTGCTGAATAACAAGACAGCAGTTAAAGTTTGGCCTGTTATAATGTTGCTCACAGAAATAAGGTTAATTAGTGCCCGCTGATATGATTTGCTGTCGTTTGTCATTTTAACCTGTAAAAGCGTTACATTTTTGCTGACATATGCATTGAAAAGATGCACTGTGGTAAAGCACAGCATTGCTGCAACTCTAGTAGGCTGGGGTGGACAAAACATATTGGCTTAGGACATCTCTTGCTAATTGCTTTGGTTTTAAAGCCTCCAACTTAACTGTTTTTGTTCAGTTTTCCCTCTCACAACAATCTAATTTCCAGATGCAGCAGGCGGCTGTTTTCAATAAAGAAAAGCTATGATACACCCACTGTAAAACATTTGCTAGGCACCAAACAGCACACAAACAAGTCTGCTAACTGGTGAACATAGAGCATTTAGAAGACCAAAACAAAGCTAATAGGAGAGTAAATAGAGAACAGAAGCGAGCTTGTGACCTTAAGGCCGCCGTTTGACCCTTAAAATGGCAGGATAAATCTGGCCAAGGACAGTGAAAAAGCCTGTCCCTTATTACCACAATTGAAGTCTCCTAGAGGAAGGCCCTTAACCCCACCTGCTCCGGTGGAGCCTCTCAGTGGCCAGCAGGTCAGACAGGTTAAGGTACTGGACAGGAGGGATGCCTCCTCTGTAGTTCTTCCTGACGTTTCTTCCATTTCCGTTAAAAGGAGGCAGATTTGTGATATCGACTGGTGATAAGTAAAATTGACTTTACTGGTGTTCTTGGTTCCACCTGTGTTTTCCCTGCGAAACTGTCTGTCCAATGAACAAGGTCTAAACACAAAGTTTCATCGAACTGTGTCAAATCTGTTTTGCCAGAAGTGCAGCCTTGTGCTGCTCTTGCTAAGGCAGTGTGGTTTGAGGAAGGAAATGTTCACTCAAGCGGTCTTGGAGTCCATCAGTCTAATTTACTGACAGCCATCCTCCTCCCTTCACTTTATAGGACGTAAAGAGCCGCAGCATGACAGCTGTGTCATGCTGACCCTCCCCTGGGTGTGTCTTTCCCTAGCTAGCTTCCCTGATGTTCCTCACCTGTGTCTCGTCGGCTCCCCTCACCTGTGTATTTAGTCTCTGTACTCCCGTGTTTGTCTTGTCTCTTTGTCAAGTGTGCTAGCCTCCCTTATTTTAGTTGTAGCCCTCGTGGTTTTTGTTTGTGTTATTTTGTTCTCCTTTGCCCTGTTGGCTGTATTTCCTTCCGTTGGAAGCAATTTTTGTTTACTCTTATCCCTTTTGCATTTTTGGTTTTTCGGGAAAATAAACTTCTCACCTTATTTTCCTGGTCTCTGTCTGCCTGTTCGAGTCCGAGCCTAGTCAAGCCCTTCCAGCAGTAGTCTTTTATCTTTATATGTTGTCTGCTGATGTGAGAGACGATTCCACTTTGGTTCTTGCGTTGGTAACAAAATAAAAAAGGTGTGGTGCTCATTCTGCAGCTCTTCACATTACTCTGGGTCATTTAGCCATGTAAGGATATTCCCATTAGCTTGGCCCCTAACTTGTGCTTAAGGATGAACAAGCCAAACAACACTGCACTCCATATTGGCATACTCTTATTTAAAGGGCTGTTGGACTACTTCCTACCTATGGGCCTACATCCTACAACAAAGTATGGGAAGTTATTGTCTTTGCTTCTGGGACATATTTCTTTTAATTGTCCCCATTTAAAAAAGGAAAAGGGGCGTTTAGGTTTGCTGCTCCCTCGGTTTGGAATCAGCTGCAAAGCCACCTGAATCCTCAGGACACATTTAAAGTGCTTCTGAATGACTTTGATGCAGGTATATCTGGCTGTAATTGTTTTGAATGCTGAAGGATGATTGGGTGGCTTATAATTTAAAAAAAAACAATTTGTTCTTGTTTTATTTCTGAAACCATGTTATTTGTGCTGCTGCCTGTCTTGGCCAGGACATTCTTGAAAGAGATTTTTACTTTTACCCTAGTAAATAAATATACAAAAACCCAACTGAAACCAATTTTCTTTTTAACTACACAACATGACATACAGGAATGGAGAGTGCAATGTGTCTGCCCACAGACTTAACAAGCAAATCCATCCCGTCATACAGGGGACAAGTGTTAGGCTTTGTGCTTCTGCATTTCTGTGGTGTTTAGATTTGGATGAGCTGAGGTGCTGACTCTCCATCACTCAGCTCATGTCAGCCCCTACACGTCAAGTCAATTGTACTGACATTTTCTGTGCTTTTTGTGCCTCAATCTTGCCTTGGGTAAGTGATGATATAATTAACAGGCACTTCATTTCATAGCCACTGTGACCTTCTCTTGAGAAGTGTACTGCAAAAATGTGCACATCTTGTTGAGAGATGACGAGACATTTTAGAGACACTTGAAAGTAAAGTGCTTTTTAACTTATAAGAAATCTCAGTTTTGGGGAGACCATGCTTGAGTTGTAACTTTGCAATCAAACCATACAAACCAAAAGAGGTGGAAACCGGTGGAGAGAGAAAGACTGACTGCCAAGGACACTTGGCAATACTGTATAGTGGAATCAGGCTGTTAGTCCAGCTGAGCCCAACTCACGTTCCTGCAAGGAGAAATTGTCCAGAGGGTTGTCACAACAGTACCAGCCTCATTGAGGTGTAAAAGTAAGCAACCAAAAATTTATGTTGGCTTTTTTTAAACCATGACCCAGATCTTTGCTTTCCTTGTGTTTTAGTTGCCAAACCCTACCCATACCGTAACCATATTATAGTTCCTGTTTACTAGCATTAATCAAGATTTTAGAGGAAAAAGATAAGGAAAAACAGTATTGAACATTCAATAAGACTAAGAGTTTAGTGCCATGCTAGCAGCTCTGTGAGGTGGTACATTGGCACAGTGGTGCTTTGAGCTGAATGCTAATGACGGCATACCTGCCCACATGACAATGCAAACATGCTGATGTTGAGTAGGTATGATGTTTACCACATTTGGTATCTTAGTTTAGCATGTTAGCATGTACAAATTATACAAAGTAGGTTTCTGGTCATAAACCAAATTTACCTTTTGACCTGATGGTGGCATTACATATAGCAATTAAAGCAACAAAATAAATGTTTTTCAGGCCATATTTACCATCTACAATTTGTAAAATATGTTACAGAGGAGGCCCCAAAATGACACACACACATGTCTTTGATGTTTGTGTTTGTGTGCTAGCAAAAAACAATGTACTGCATTGCCTGTCGCCCTCACCAGTTTTTAATAGGCTTTACCTCCACCTGGTCAGCTGACCTGGCGCTCCATGTGGGCCCGGTGAGCCTCCTCTCATTAAGCAGAGGCCTGCTGAGCTGTGGCAATTAACTTCAGCATGCTGGCCGATAATGACAAGTCAGAAGGGGTTGTTGTGTTCGCGTGTGTTGATGTTCATCGTCCAATGCTCTTCATAATACGTTAACCAGCAGCCCCTCATAGTCATTATCACTGGTGCAGTCAATGCCACAGGGTGTAAACCCCATCATGGTAATATCATTGGAAGTGATAGTTATGTGTTGTGTCACAGCGTGGTGCTTTTCATTCATGGGATAGCGGCTTTCTGCCCTGCAGACCTGTTTTAGGCTGAGTTTAAGCGAACATGACCTGCTCTGCGGTGACCTGACACACTTGGAGGGAAAAATGTTACAAAATGGGCCCAAAGTAGATTCCGTTTTCATGTTTGGACTCCAGGGCTGATAGGGTCATCATTCGCCAGCTAAACATGTGTCAGAACAGAACCAACTCCTGTACAGATAGAGAGCAGAAGACCTCTCCCACATCTGGGTTAGCTTGTGTTTCCCTAGATCCAATAGCACAATGCATTGCTGCATAGATCATCTTTTTAATTGTTTTTTTCCTGAAAACAATTAATTAATTCAGGGGGAAATGGGTAATAAAACATTTCCCACAGTCCTCTGTAATCAAAGTCATGGTTCCATGCCACTGCTATATTACATGAGATAGTTCATAATCATGGATGTGTTATGGAAGTTGGATATTGGACTCCAAGGTGGTGCTTATTCATTCCAATTAAAGTTGCTCATCCAGCGCATGATCCAAGAAGGTTTTCTCTCTTCCTAGTTTGCTACGGTCCACATGTGCAGCCGACTGTACACATTAGTGTCTCTCCCCTTGGCCCTGCCCACTTGCCTCTAGACTTTAGATTGGATTCACATCACATACATAAATAAATAGCTTGTCTAGGCTTTCCGAAACCTTAAAAACTTTAGTAAAAGAATTCATGATACAATAAGCAATAATTGTTGTTACAGTTGGAGGTAGCCTGCCAACACTTCTACAGATGTGTACTATAGTGGTATATGGGGAAAATGCTTTGTAGGCCACTGGGGATTTTAATACTGTGTCTATCTACTGGGACAAATGGGAAATGGGAAATGAACATCTGTCTGTCATGTTAAAGTTTTATGTTTTGTTGACCCATCTGCCCTGACTTCCTTCTTATCATAATCATTTGTGTTATAAACACATCGTTTTGGGGCCCTTTGTGAAATGATGCATTATTTTGTTTTTTTTATGCATCATGTCAGACGCAATTTAAAATATCTGTAAATAATGGGAGAAAAATATATTAATACTGGGGAAGTAAGAGAAAAATGGATGCACAAAGTATGCCCTCTGGGTGGGATTAAAAATCACCTGGACTTTCTTGCTGGAATATAGATAGTATTATGACCACACGCAAACAATACAAGAGCTCAGTGGAGTCTGTTAAGACCACTATATACAGGTGGACTATATGTTAGGGATTGTATGAAAATTATGAGGAGGGTTAAGAAAAGGGCATGGGTGATGTCATTTTTTATTTAGCTTTTTGGAGAGTCTACATTTCTTTATATTTTGTATTGTATTGGTCAGAAATCTCATACATATCTGGCTACAACGTTATCTGATCCTATAGATCTTAATTTTTAGCACCATCAAAACTGTACCAAGTCGATGCTATATTATATTATATTAATATTTCGGGGGCAGGATGGTGCAATTTGTCTTAGTCAAGAGGATGCTCAAAAGAAAACATTATTAAAGCTGGGGAGGGTCTTTCTTTTTATAAAGTGAAACAAAAGGTTTAGCTCCACTAATAATTTTTGTACAGTCCCATACGAAATTATGAGGCAAACCACTCCCAGATGCAGACTGAACGTTCCTTTAACCACAGGAGTGCTTCTAAAAACATTTTTCTTTTATCTTTTTGATGATTGACAGAAACACTTGGTATCATGTTTTTGCTTCTCAGAAACTAATGACAGACACCCTGTTTAAAAAGACACATTGTGATGTAAAACCTGACTTTTATCTGCCATTAATAAAATACATATGATGCATACATCATTTCTGTAGGATTTATCAATACGGTAAGAAGAAGCCATTACAACAATTGATTTTAATGTGATAAAGTGATCATGTTCAACAAATCTTTAGTTTGACAAAATAATTTTAACTAAAGGTCCACTTATTAGCTTTTCATAGAGCTTTTAGCTGCATGTTAGTCTTCATTAGAGCATGATCTTGACTCAGTTGTCAACACATCACTAGAACCTAAGCATGTGACTTTGGTCAGGACAAGGAAAGCTCACGAGGACACTAAATTTGATCACACTGCATAATCACTGGAGTAGTGACTGAATGAACTTTGGAAACACACAATATCAGACGAACACCAGATCAAAACCAGTCATAGCTTCAACTGGGAATGGGTCAAATATCATCAACCAGGAGTCAGCCAATAGGGTAACGCTTTATTTACAACTTGTACCTTACACAGTTAAGTCTACTGATTTATGACAACTGCCATCTGTTTGCGCCATCTAAGGCAAGATGTTTTTCATGCTGTGAAAAGACCTCAGTTTAGTGTCACTTGAAATACAGTGCATCTGGAAAGTTTCCGCTTCACTTTTTCCACATTTCGTTATGTTACAATTTTATTCCAAAATGGAATTAATTCATTTTTGTCCTCAAAATTCTACACACAATACCCCATAATGACAATGTGAGTTTTTTGCAAATTTATAAAAAACAAACAAACAAAGAAATCGCATGTACATAAGTATTCACAGTCTTTGCTCAATACTTTGTTTATTCAATTCAATTTTATATAGCGCCATATCATAACAAATTTATCTCAGGGCACTCTATGGAGCAGGTTGAGACCGACTCCCATACATACAAAGACCCAACGTTCCCACCATGAGCAGCACTAGACGACAATGGCTAGAAAAACTGCCTTTTAACAGGTAGAAACCTCGAGCAGAGAGAGCACGAGGAAGGAGAACATACCGTAGTACAGTACAGTTCTACATAGCGATGTAAAGTAATAGATGTGGTAATGGTATTGATGCCATCATTAATTAAAATGATAATAGCAGTTTAAAAGCAATACTAATAATGAGAGCAGTAACAATAATAGCAACAACGGCAGTTGAGCAGAAACACCTGCAGAAATCTTTAGAAGGAGAGAGAGAGAGAGAGAGAGAGAGAAGCATGTCCAGTCAACTGAATTGACCACAGGTGGACTCCAATTAAGCTGTAGGAACATCTCAAGGATGATCAGTGAAAACAGGAGGCACCTGAGCTCAATTCAGAGCTTCATGGCAAATGCTGTAAATACTTATGTACATGTGATTTCTTAGTTGTTGTTTTTTTTAATAAATTTGCAAAAATCTCAAAACTTTTTACACGTTGTCATTATGGGGTATTATGTGTAAAATTTTAAGGAAATAAATGAATTTATTCCATTTTGGAATAAGATTGTAACATAACAAAATGTGAAAAAAGTGAAGTCTTGTGAACACTTTGAATACTTTGCACTGTATTTGGATGATGCAGCTTGCACGAATTGGGCATGCCAGTACAGACTCAACTATAGCCCCATGTTTACATGTTGGGTTGGGATGAAACTCTTGGGGTGTTTTTGATATGACCTGTGGCAACATTCACACAACCATTTGTGATGCTATCTGCTCCCTTCTAGAGTTTCCTGCCACGCTATGTAATGTAATATGTAATACATAACTTGGCAGAGTAGGTTGGGGGAGCTTGCTGAAGATGGGCAGCCATCAGCAATTAGTTTTTAACATGATTCATACTGAAAGAAATGATTGTAAAACACAGTACTTAATACTCATACAATATCATATAATGGAATACACCCTGGCTAGCAGCCAATCTGGTGACAGAGATGAATGTGAATGTGGGTGATCAACTACTGTCCCTGATTACAAATAGTGGCTGCACACAGAAACAGCACGCAAGGACAAACAAACATTACACTAAGTGAAGGGTAGCCTATTAATTGCAGACTTTGCTAATCTTACTTTGCAACTGTCTGCGGCTGTTTTTCATATGCTTTACACATGGAACTACGGTGTGTATGTGTGTATATATATATATATATACTCCTGTAATATATCATAACTATTATTATTATTATTATTATTAATAACCAATAATCCTTCCTCTTAGCCCTTATTACAAACAAAGAATAAAAGAGAAAGGAAGAGAAACACCCTAAAAACCCTCAACAATGGCTAAGCAGGGATGTCCTATTATGTCCAGATACTGCTAGCAGCTAATTGAGCTTGACATGAGACAAATGATAGGTCAGTCAAAGTCTAAAGGTGTGATCAGACTTAATGGAAAGTGGATTTTAGAGCCAAAGTCAATGAAAACAGGAAGCGACCACTTTGTGGAAGCTAATGGGGATCCAAATAAAGAATAACAGATGCAGATTTGCAGCAGAGGGATTCAGGAAGACAGAATGCTAAAGAATTAAATTTATTGCCATGATATTTATTACAGATACCCATGGTGCCCAAAGGATGAATCCTAACTTTTCATTATGCGCCACCAGCAGGTCAAAATTTTCTCCTGTAAAATATCTCAAGATCTCCTTTCCAGGAGACTTATCTTTTTATTAGCCAACAAGATCCCATTAAAACTTTCACACAATCCCAGCAGTCTAAAAACAGGTAAGTTGTGTGTGTCACACATGATTTGGTTTGATGTGTTGGTGTGTCTGCCCTTAGGCCAGGATTGAAATGAAAATTAAGTTCCACAGCAGGCCTTTTTTCAGGAGGCTCTATAATTTTCAATTTTCTATTGTTATCAAAACCCATTAAAATGGAAAAAGCAATATGCAGAAATCCAACTACAAAAAATACTGGGGGTGTGTGGTAATAGGCAGTTATACACAACTGGTGCCTATTTGCATAACAAACACCAAATCACAAATGTCCTGTGTTTTGATTCTTTATTTGTGGCATTCTTGTGTTGGTAGATTATGTGATCAACTAGGCACTGTCCTTCCTGACCTCAGTCCTCACCTGACAGTGAAGTGCAGGCTGTAGTGACAATGCACAAGTTATCATTCAATATTTAATATTAACAACATTAAAGATCCCCTCCAGACAGGTTTGGACAGTATATGTAATCACTATAGTTTGAATAATAATTTGTATCTGATATGTTGTTTTCACAAAAACAGTTATTAGGTATTAAATTATCTTGATAAAATTTTTGAAATGACACCTGCTCTTTCTCCTTCACAAAAAATTCAGATTCTATAAATAGATGGTTCCTGCTTCACTGTAAAGTGTGTGTGTGAGCTGGAGGCTTCAAGTTTCCAAATCACACTTTTGCAAGTTGAATATTGGACCAGGGTTGGCTTCCAAACTGTAAGTGATGTCACAAAATGGGATTTTCAGTGAGCACATAGGACCTGTCCTCCTTCAGAAGACGAATATAAAAACATCCTTCTAATGTCAAACTCATCTAGTATAGTGAAACTCAAACATTCAACTGGAGGAACAAGAAAAACACAATTAATTTAACATGTGTATAGGGTCAGTGAATGAGTCATATTCTTCCTTTTTATTTTAACAATTACTGCAATGGTGCCCTTGAGCAGAGTGCTCAACCCCCAGTTTACACAGTGCAGCTGGTCTGTGGCCAAAAGTTAAAGTGAATAAATGGTTCCAGCTTGGTGTGAATATGTGAAAACTTTTAAATGTCAAGCAGGGCCCAGTTTATTGGAATAACTTTCTCACTGTAAAAAAATGTATATGCTGTATGTAATACATAATTTTAGTCCCACATTTAAATTGGGATGATGTGGTTAGAGCTGCAATGATCAATATTTCTATATAACGAACAATCAAATTAATATTTGGGGAAAAAAATCCCTAAATATTCTTACTTGAGACTTTAACACACAAAACATGATCTTGATCATAGGATTGACAGCAGCCCTGCAACAAAAGCAAACAGGTCCAACTGTCAATCAAATATTGCAAAATGTTTTGATTGCATAATTCTGGAAGTTGGATGGAAACCTGGCTATTGTGAGAAGTTGATTGAGAAAATATATTTTTAGGGTCTTTAACAATGGATAAAATGACTAAACATAAGTCACAAACCCACTGCAAATTATCACCCAAATGCTGTATGGACCATTTTAGCATCTTTCAGCTCATTGTTTTGGTTCACTCCCATTGTTCCGATCAATCTCTTTTCCAAATGCAGGAGGCAGCTGTTTCCATTGAAAAGAAATCTCTAAGTAAGCCGCTGTATGCTACCTGCCCAGCACTAATCAACAGGCAGACAAAGTTAGTAACTAACTGGTGAACTTTATGGATCGAAGACAAAGCTGAAAGAGAGTGAATATTGGACTTACATTCATCCAGTAGCTAGAAACATCTTGAATGGACTTCTAAACTTCAAATTGATGTTGGTCTGTGTCTGCTGGATGTGTAAATAGGCAAATAGTTTGTTTGTACAGCTTGATCTGCTGCCCCCAAGTGGACAAATAATCAATGATTGCTGCTTCAATATAAAGATTTGTTTAGGCTGTATGGTTATGACATCTTTCATAACTGATTTCATCTGTTGGTGGCTTGAAATATCTGCTGTGGATTAGACAACAAGAATCCTTTAATAGCATTACTTAATGAATTAATTAACATAATTGGTATAAACTCAGCAGGATTTTCAATCACAGCATGGTGCAACATCAGTAGCTGATTGTTGCTCTTATGTGTGAAGATATAAAGATCATACCAAGCCCAATGTGTTTATTTTACTTTATTTCACACTTTTTCACGCTCCTCTCTTCTTTATGAGTAAGGAAGAATCATAAAGTAATGGGTGGAAAGATGGTATATGTTGATTGCTGGTTTTTAAATGGTTTGCACAGTATGCAAGGATCATTTCTGCATGAAAAGCTCTAAAAAGCAGGAGCAGCTTTGTGCAGGTGTAAAGAAAGATTAGGGTGAACAAGAGAAAATATCCTCAGCTTGCAATTTACAATCTCATTAGTGGCAGAGAAAAGAGTGGGAGTGCCAAAAAAGTGTGCAAAGGAGCAGTGTGAAACAAATATGACACCAGAAAAGAAAAGAAAGCAGCCAATCTTTGTGAAAACAAATGATAATTTTGTATCTCCAAACAAAGAACAGATGGGCATTAAACTTGAACCTGAGCAGCTTGATCATGATTAGACCTGTTGACGTTAACATCAGGGTGGGTACTATGTCAATGTACTATGTATTTATTTTTATTTAATTTTTATTTGTATAGGGACAAGCATGCAGCACAAACCAGTGCCACACACCACAGAATTTATAGCCTAAGCTAATATGGAATGCCCGTCCCTAGATGGGCCTATAAAATACACGAAACTCAGCAACACAAACTCTAAGCAAGAGAATACAGAGAGAACAATAGAAGACAAACAAAATTACAATAATGCACAATAAATCAAAAAGCACCAGATCATAATTACATGACTGTTCCCTCTTTAAAAACTGTTTCAGTTTGAGTTTAAAATGACTCCAGTCAGGATCCAGTTTGAGTAACAAATTCCACACGTTGATCCCCTGAACAGAAAAGGCTGTTTGACCAAATGAAGATTTACGCAAGGGAACCTTACTGTCACGGTTTTGGGGTTGTTTCCCGTTTTATTTTGAAATTCCGTGTCTGTCTCCTATTGCCTTCCTGTCTTTGTCTGTTTCCCTCCTTGGTTTGTTTGCACTCACCTGTGTCTGATCCTCTCGTTTGCCTTATATATATAGTGGTCCCTTCCCTTTGTGTCTTGTCGGGTCGTTGTCTGTGTCAGTCGGTATCCGCGCTTGGATGTGTTTGCTGTGCTGTCACTTGTTCCTGCTTCTGGACGTTTCTTCACCCCGTGCTTTTTAGGTTTGTCTTTGTATTTTCTATTCAATAAATCCTTTAGTTTGCTGGAGCTGGCTGTCTGCATTTTTGGGTCCTAGTCTGCTGCCACATGTCATTTCCTGACACCTTACAATTCCTGTTGGATGCTCCTTGTGTTGCTGAGCCTGAAGCTCTGAGTGGAACCACAAGGTCACATAGAACCTTAGGAGCCTTTTTATGTATGCATTTATAAATAAAGTTAAGATAAGCAGATTTAATGTAATGATCATAACTTAACATATTCAATTTCCTGAGAACACGGCAATGATGTGATCTTTTTGGTTTCCTGTCAAAAATGTTCATTGCTTGATTGTATATTGTGTAAAAAAATAAAATAAAAAAATGTGTGTGTAATGAACATTGACATTCTAGGAATCCCTTCTCACTTTCTATGATTCCAAATCCATTAAATTAGTTCTTTGATGTAGTCCATCTCAGTGTCTTTCAGAGTCTGGTTCTCAGGGTTTGGCTTTGTTCAGTTTACACAAGGCACCAAACCCCAAACTCATTTTCTGATTAGATATGTGTGCTGAAGCAAATCGGCACTTGATGTGAGGCAGATAAAACTGGCAATAGTAGACAAACAATCAAAAGGCATTTCAGTGACTTTGGAAGCATAAACTCTTATTTGTTTAGGCAGTTTTTTTTTAAACACACAATGAGGGTTGGCTGCTAGCAGTAGAGGGCTGAATTCATAAATTAACACTAATACTGAATATTACATGTCTGTTGTTCATCTACTAAAACAGTCATCTCAAGCTTTGATTAAAAAGGTCAGTCACTGGGGAAAACACCTAATGATGGAAAGAACATCCACCTTAAGATGTCATTTTGTCTCATTTTGCTCTGACATTTTTATTTCTGCAACGCAATGAGAAGAATCATCAGTCCATTAGCAACAAGATCATTCATCTTGATTTAAGACCGCTCTTGAAATAAATGTATTCATAATGCAATCGACTTAAGCCTCACGCAATTGGCAAAACAGTTTGTGGAAAACAATTAATAAAATAATGCGTTGAGGGAGTGTTTGTTGTTGTTGTATATTAAAAGTTCAATACAATTTTCCATAAGAAGGGATTCCAATTTTATCTGCTTATGATACAATACAGCCTGAGCAAACAAACCCTATATTTTCATTTTATTCTTTTTCTCATTCTTATGAATTCTCATGAAAAGGTTCCATCTTAAATATTCTGTTTTATTTCAATTCAGTTCAATTCAATTTTATTTATACAGCGCCATATAGCAAAGTTATCTCAGGGCACTTTTTTGTATAGAGCAGTTTCGAGACCAACTCTTACATTTACAAAGACCCAACATTCCCACCATGAGCAGCACTAGGCAACAATGGCAAGTAAAACTCCCTTTTAACAGGTAGAAACCTCGAGCAGAACAGTACAGTTCTACATAGAGGTGTAAAGTAATAGATGTGGTAATGGTATTGATGTTAATATTAATGAAAATGATTTTAATAGCAGCATAATAATAGCAATGCTAATAATGAGAGCAATTACAATAATAGTGACAACAGCCATTGAGCAGGAACACGGGGGCAGCAGGAGCAACCACAGATCCAGACTCTACAGCGCCGGAGGCAGAAATACCTGCAGAAATCTTTGGGAGAGAGAGAGAGAGAGAGAGGGGGACAAGAGAAGCACAGCTAGGGGAAGAAGGTGAATTTGTGACGAGCATTAATGGGATATGGTGACATAATAATAATAATAATGCAGGCCCTGATTTAATATTAAGTTTAATGAGCTTTATTATTTCAGTTTATATTGTGCTTACATGATGCATTTTACTACAAAAATGTATATATTCCATACACAATGCACACAGAGTGGGAGGAAAGGTGGTCGGAAGTGTTTGCTGTTGTTAGACAGGCTGATCTCATTAGCATTTATTGACATAAATTCATATTGAATTTATTTTGTCTGTTATTTATTCTGCAACCTTTGATCTGTTAGCAATCAGTAGAGGACACAACAACACAATCTAATACGGGGCTCCCAATATCAAGAAGGGTAAACTTGGAAACAGAAGTTAACAGAAATTAATACATATTGTAATAGAACAGAAAAACTTTTAATTGCTGGACATATTTTAGCTTAGCAGTGTTCTAATGTCAGAGGAGTAAAGGTTGTGTGACATACTTTGTGTAAAGGGAAAAAGCAAGTTACTGAAAAGGGATACAGGAAGTTACTGTAGATGATGCAATGAGTCTGCATGAGAGTAAGTGACACCATTTATGGTAAACATGAAGCAGACGTGGTAGTTTAGGGAAAAAGTGTAGCTTCTGTTGTGGAATGTGAGCTGGCATTCAAGGTTCATTCAACACAAAGGTAAACATTTGGAGAAATAATTTCTAAGCAAATAGAAGGATACTACCCCCTGATTGGAGAATGAGTACATTAAACTTTGACTCAGGTGCCGAGGCGAAGCCTCGAGGAGATAAACCAATAGCGAAGCCCGTTAGAGGGCAGAGCATGTACGACATAGAACTCTTAAGGCAAAGTGTTACGTCCCAATTGTTCGTGTCTAAGGGATTTCACGGGACGCTAACAAATCAACGTCACAGATTGTAGGAAAACCAGAACATTTATTGATAGTCTGGTCTCTCAGGAATGAAATACAAATATACACAGTTAAACAAATGCCGAGGGAGGATCGGGACCGGGTGAGCTGCGCCAAATAAACAGATAACAGTAAACCAAAACCCGGCTACCACCTAGAACCCTTATAGGCG
>JAVQJL010084615.1:0-10286 GCA_036024295.1 Nannoperca obscura
GTCTTATTTCTTATCAGAATATCACAGGTCTTTTAAATTTGCCTGGTTTTCAGTCCAGAAAATTTTTTAGTGCTGTTTAATTCAAACCTTTTACCCCCCCCCCCCCCCCAGAGAAACGACCACCGGCACCCACACTCACCTCTTGGGCAGCAGGCGCTCGGAGGACAGGTAACCCGTCTTGTGCGCCGACTTGTCGAAGTCTCCATACTTGGCCTGGACGGCGTAAGAGGCCAGCAGCACGGCGGACTCCGGAGGGCAGTAGACATCCTCTCCCAGGATGTCCTCCTTCACCTGCAGGAAGAAAAGCCTCCGAGTGACGTTCTGGATCAGCTCCTCGGCCACATCCTCGGGGTAAAACTTGGTCCTCAGCTTGAACTGTAGGGGAGTCTCCTTCTTCACATCCTGGGACATCACCTGAGTGGAGCAGAGCAGATATGATAAAAGAGTACAGCAAGGTATGCTAGAAAAGAAAGATACAAGGTACAGATAAGTAGAGGAAAGCAGGATAGAATAGAGTACAGATATATAGGAAAGTTTGTCAACTTATATTAGAATATTTAGAGTAGTATTTAGTACAGTAGGAGCCAAGATACAGTGAGATAGAAAGAATATCTTCCCAACCATGGGTACTTGCAGAAGTTGCCAGGAGGTCCTGTAAAAGACTGCGGAGTATCTAAAGTATATACTTTATGTATATCCACATATTTGTGTTTAGGGGGAAAAGAAAGACACAAATAGGATGACACATTGGTGTAAGGCTGGTCTTTAGTATGTTTATTTTCACAAAACCTGTAAACTGGCAGCTATGAAAAGTTGACTGCACAGGACACACATCCTACCAACTTAGAGCGCCTGAACATCACATGCTACGTTTGATTGTTTGTGAAAGTCCTAAAAAGCCTCAGAGCAGAACAGTAAACGAACAAAGTGAGATAAAGTTCATTATCTTACATTAAAATATTTTGAGTCCAGTGAGAAGCCAATAAGATAAAGTTAAACGGGAAGTATTAGTACAATAGAGTGAAGTAGAATATGGCACAGTTAACAAGAGAAGGATAGATTAATGATAATAATAAGAAAAGCTTTATTTATACGGCACAAAGCAAAAGCAGGACACTCAGAAAGCAATTTAACAGTATAACAGCAAGACAAAAGCAAGAACAAATTAATTATAAATAAATACAAAACATAATACAGACAATACAGGCAATGAAAAGACAACCTCACATAAAAGTCTATAAAACGGGTTTTAAGAAGTGATTTAAAAGAAGCGAGCAGCAGTAGAGCACAGTGAACAGGGTGAGTGAAGCAGCTTCATGTGAAGTTTAACGGGGCCGGACGATAAAGAAGAAGAACAACACCGCGGCACAGATTTACCTTCTTTTCAGAGTTCAGCCACGTGACGAATCCTTTGGCGTCGACAAACTGCAGCCCAAAGTACCACATCTCCCGCAGCCCGATGGTCCGGGCAACCTGAGACCACAGAGAGAGAGAGTCTCCACCTCCTCTTCTTCTTCACCATCCATCACACATTATACTCAGAAGAAGACGACAGGAGGTGATTTACAGCATAGGGAGGGCAGGATTGGGATTTTAAGACTGTGAATCATGTGCATCAGTGTCACTTATTGATCAACCACGACAGGAGCTGAGGTGGTCAATAATCTTCCTAACACGGAGCTGCCTTCCTGTCAAGTACAAAGGTTTAGGTAATTATACACCAGGCAAAGAGGCGTCACGCTGTTGGGTGCTGAAGGGACACGAAAGCATCGTCGTCAATTAAAAACATGACTGTGCTGAACAGAGAAAATACAATTTATTTTACTTGTTTCAACTACGGTTTGATACAAGAGGATGTTTTATTTATTTAAATAACGTATAATCAATAAATGTTTCAAATAATGGGAGTGTCTAGAAATGGCTGGGAGTGCTACTACTTTGAGTTAAATAGCACTAGTGGTGGAAACTAACTATTTTTAAGTACCTAAACTTTATTTTAGTGATTCTATTTTATTTTATACTACTTTATACTTGCACCACTTCATTTCAGAGGGAGATATTATACTTTTTATTCCACTACATTGTAGTCAGTGATCTCCTTCAAGTCCCTTTGTAAAACATACTTTTGTCAGAGAGCTTTACCTGAACTTTATGCATTTAAATTTTTCTTTGAACTGTCTTTTATTTCCTTTAAATGTATTTTAAATGTTTTGCTGTGACTTTGCGAAGCCCTTTTTAACGTGGATTTTAAAAGTGCTCTCTAAATAAAGATTAGTATTATTTGACAGCTGTAGTTAACAGTTACTTTGCTGATGAAGATTTAACATTCAAAAACATATAAGCTTATAAAAACACACATTGTTGTGGATTAAACATTAACACAGTTACATTTGATTAATATTGCTAATAACACTTTTGTAAGATTTTGAATGCAGGAATTCTGCTTTTAATGAAGTATTTCTACACTGTTGCTTTGCTATTTTACTTAAGTAACAGCTGAATACATGACCAGTAAAGTGGTTGGACATGAACAGAACTTTAGCAGGTGAAACCACTGACGCTGGAGTTCCTGAGGTCCCGGACAACGATGATCCTATAAATCTGTGTGAACTCTCCAAGTGCTTTTCATACTGTAACATACAGACCTGGTCGAAGAGCTGCTTCCCCGTGGTGTTGGGGTGGAAGGAAAACTCCAGCTCCGCGTCCATGGTGGTGACGCGAACGTTGACCTGCAGCAAAAAAGGTAATTAAAGACTTTCTGTTTGTATACATTGTATAGCAGTTTTTTCTGATATCAGAATCCATCATTCCTGCATTCCTCACACATTTTTTATTTTGTAGAAATGTTGCTTCTTAATTTGCACACATTTGCTTTTGACGGTCACATTATGAAACACAACTTTTTTCTTATGTGGAGAAAACATAAATAATACAGTCAGTTGAGTGAAACATACCTTTAATGTGGAGCTGTGTGTCGATTGTTCATAAACCATAATTGCTCACTATCTCATTAGACTTTGGACTACCCTTGCGAGGTGCCACAAGGTTGCACATACGCAGATTAAAATATCAAAATACTCTCTGCTTGCCAAGTTGCCTTCAGACTTTAACATCGTTAGGAAGGTCTTTTATAGGAAAAACAATCAAACTGGCACATGAATCTGACTTTCAAGTGTTTTCACAGATGAAAAACAAAGAGGGTTATTCTCAAAATCTTCCAAAAAGCACGACAAACACACGGCACCTGCCTGACCCCGGCCCGCGGGCCAGGCTGGGCTTGTAGCTGTTACACAATCATTTTATGAAGTTACACTATAGCACACACCCGGGTGTCATAAAGATAAACCCACTGAAACTTGGGCAACTAGAACATCCATTTATGAAACCTTTAACATGTTTCCACTTTCCATATTCACATGCATAAGATCCTTCCTGTTAGCTACCACGGCCCGACCTTTTCTCAAATCATTGACTGTGAAAATCATCATTATACAAGCAGCAATCCAGTACAATCAATCAGTGTGTTGCTGTACTGAACATTGGAGGGGGTTTTGATCTGTTTATATGTGGTTTCTCCTTTTTGGCATCTGCCAAACTCTTAACTTTTTAACTTTTAACTGCTCCAGAATTTATCTCCTAAATCACATTTTCAGCATTTTCTAGAACAGCACAAGCAACACCTGCTAACATGACTCAAAAATGTGTTTGATTTCATGTTGGCTCAACGTCAGTCAAACGGAGGCCGACGTCAGCACGACCTCTTAAGAGAGGCTTTCTCCCCTCGAGTGTCAATATGAGCAGAGCTGCATTCATAACGTAGAGGCCGGCCTTATCAGGGTCCCTCCAGATACTGATGCTGAGTACTTAAGTTACTCTACCTGAGGGCATTTAGGACTTACAGCAAATAAAACACAAGGGCTCCTGTTGTTTTGGGTAGAACATTGATTATTGCTCACAAAATCAAAGAGGGAGGATAACACAGTTAAACCGTTGGGTCATGAGTTGCTGGTGAAAGTCACGCTTGACATTTACCAAATCCCTCCATCATCAAAAGTTAGTTTGCATGATTCTTGTCAGTTCTGCACGGCCTCACGGACAACATGCGGCCCAGCTCCAGCCACGAAAAAGCATTTTAGTAGCGTTTTTCTTCTGCCAGGAATGTGTGCAGCATGGGTCAAACTCTACATTTGGTTAATGAGTAAATCCCAAGAAGGATATGTGCCTCTTGGAAATAACTCACAAGCTTGAACACAGAAACAAAATGATCACAATATAGATTATTAACCCTTTAATTTGCTTTTTGCTCAATGGTCTTTCTCCAAGTATTTATATACTTGCATTTATATTTATTATACCTATATACATATATATGTAGGTATAAATATTTCAGCCACCATTATAACTGAATCTATAAACTCACCATCCCCCTTTCAAACTTGGACCAGGACGAGACATTTCAGTGACGCATTTAATCATCTTTTCAGGAAAAATCAGAAGTCTTACTGTTTTGGGCATCTTGGCTCTGGTTGGTGGGTGAGCTCCAGCAGAAGAACGTGTTTCCCAGGCTGAGCGAGGCTGCAGTGGCCGACTCCCAGCAGGACCTCCACCTGATAAAGAACACAGCTCCGCTCTCGCAGGCAGACTCAAGGGCAGGGCTTATGTCCTTTGAACTGGGGCTGTAGATCACTCACAGTGACGTGGGAGGTTCAGCTTGGTTACTGTCACACAAACGGGCAAACTCACCTCCACTGACACCACCTGGCTGGGCAAGACGCACAGCTCCACCCAAAGACAATCACCTGTCTCAGCACCTGAACTGCTGTGACCTTTGATCGGAGTATGCGAGGCTATATAGGCCCGAACGGACTATTCCTGTTGCCTGTTTCGGGGGCGACATGAGTCACGGGCTGTCATAAAGACACCATATCCAGATAACAGCAGCGCGTTCTTCTGGTAAAACTCAACTCAAACAAACAGAAGAAGTTTGACATTTACAAACTTTAATTGTCATCGTACAAAAACAAAAATCAGGTAGAAAACAAATGGACCGATTCTGTTCATGCGGTGTTGCTGCACTAACAGAGAGATGGTATTCAGTGTTTTTAATTAGACATATGAAGGCATTACATTTTATACTAAAATCTAATCTAATCTAACAATAACAAGCAACAAAGCAAAATATTTGTTGGCTCTGGCTTCTCAAATGTTGCCATGTTCTACATATTCTGCATCTGCATATTCAGATTCCACTATTTTTATTGTGGGAGAAGGTGTAGAAATGTTTGTTTTACCAAGGTAACTTTAACTTAAACAGAGTATTTTTATGTGTCTTAAAACATGTCTGGATGGGATCTTTAACAACAGCCTTATATTCATTATAGACATAAACATAATGCAGTTTAAAAAAGGTACAATAAGTAAGTACAGTAATTGAGATGGTTTCTTGGGGACGGTGCTCATAGAGAATAAAGCATCACGTAAACCTTCAGTTCAAGTAAATTAGGTTCTGATTCTGGTCAAGTTAAGAGACACACCTTTTCACATCTACATCTTAAAAAGAAGCAGATTAGAACTCATCTTTGATCTGAAAATGAGGCTGGCCCTCGGGTTTGAAGTCTTTGTTGGGGCTTCCGTCCTCTGCGAGGATGCGTGATGCTGTGTAACCCACAATGGGATACTTTTCCTTGTACGTGCCTTCAAATATACTATCAAGAGACTTCAGCTGCTCTTCAGTGAGGCCCGTCTGTGGATGTAAAGACGGAGAACAACAACTTTTATTAGCACTTGTGGAAGGGATCCTTCTCTGTATTGAGGATCCAAGAATAGATGGTGTCATGTGTTGTTATACGGACTGCAAAGCCCTTTGAGGTACATTTGTCATTTGTGATTTTGAGCTATATAAATACCTTTTACTTTTATTTTAATGTTCAAGCCAACAAAAGTACATTTTTGTAGCCAAAGCAGAAAAGTAGAAGAAGAGGCACTTGTTTCTACATGCTGCACTTTACCAATGCTAGGAGAGGAGAAAGTCTTCGAACATTTGACTTGTTTTGTTTAGTTCATTCATTCAAGAAGTCTCATTAAGATCAAGATCTCTTTTACTTACAACAAGGCAGTAGAAAATAATTATTAAAATATCAGTAAGTGAGAGATCCTGTAATATCAAAGATCCTCGATTTACTCCCTGAATCAGGTGCATCTGGGTGTGAAAAATGTAAATAGTTAAGAAATGGAATATAGAGGAAATCATATCTGTAATCTCAACAGTATTTAAGGCCTTTAGTGATTAAAGTGTTGGAGGAATTTGCTTGTACATGTCCAGCCTCAGGCTCTCCATCTAAATAGATTTCTTTTGTTTTTGTGCTTTCTTCCTTTCAGAAGTCTACAGGTGTGTAAAAAGGAGTGCAGAATTACTGAAAAGCCTGCAAGTGTGGTGCATATGGTTCATATGAAACTCTAACGTTTTTGTATGATTATGTAGCTTTTGAATGTAATTTTCTTTTGCAGTCGACGCACAGGTGTCAGATGTCGGAGCACCCCACCCATGGGAGTCAACCACAAGCCTGCAGTCCAGTCAAATTATGGTTTTAATGCTTTCAGGACAAAAAAAAAGCTTGAGAGTGCTGACAGTAAACTTACAGTATCTGATGTCAGGTCTGCTGGATCCAGGGACATCTTAGCCACAGCCCGACTGGAGTCCTTACCCACCAAGGCGTTGTATGGTGCATCTTTTCCATAAAACTCTGCAATGGGTAAAATAAAACATCGGTTAGAAAGAGTGCAATGAATGCAACATCAGAATGAGTTCGTTTTGAGTACCTGGTTTTGGGGGACTGGAAAGCTTGTGTGATTTTTTATATCATTTCACAGTTTGATTTGAATGAATAAAGCACAACAAAGTCGTTTTTTAATCTTGTAAATCAGTATATCTTAATCTCCAGGGGTTTTATTTACCTTTTCCCTTGGTGACATCAAACACCACTCCTTTAACTGCCATGTAAATAGGTTGTCCTTCCTAAAACAGGAGAGAGACATAAAGAGACATAAATCGTTATCACATACACTGCATGGACACACACACACACACACACTGGATCAGGGGTTATACAGTTTACCTCGCTGCCGTCGTATCTCTGCAGCTCCTCCTCAGTAAATAACCGGACAGGTTTGGTGGATGGTTTATATTTAAACTTAACGTTTTCCGCTAAAGTCGTAGAAAGGACAACACACAGGACACAGACTCGTGCTGTTGCCATGGCAGGGTCGTTGTTTGGACGAGTTTGACGCGGAAACTCGTCCATCCACTTCCCTGTGGCTGAATCTAGGGAGTTAATGCTGCGTTCAATGCCATAGGAAATTTGACACATAATGGTCGGGCACCCAATAGCGACTGTTTGTTACCAACGCAGGCTACCTAGGGCTGTGAGCCAACTCTTGGGCCCTTTTGGGGGCCTCGCCCTGGACGTGCACATGCAGTCAAAGACAATAACAATCACTCTTAAGGGGGAATGACTAAACAAAATGTGTAAAACTGTACTGAAGATCTGCTTCGGGAAAACTTAGCTTAGTCACTTTGTACAGTAGCTAGTACCTAGCTAGTTAGGGTTATGTTAGCTTAAAATATGTAGTTAGCTGGACTAGAAACGGTGGGAAATAGATAACAACGGATAGATAACAAAATCCACCTACCAGCACCTCTAACGATCACCGATAATGCTTAATATATTTATATTGTTAAGTATTAAATATAATTTTACTTAAATTCGGGTTTGAATGCAGGACGTTCACTATCGGTGTGGTATTAGTACCAACTTCTTCCACTAGTGAAAGAAGTATAGAGAAAACGAAAAATGTTTGTAGATTTACAAAAATGTGCATAAATGTCATACGTTTAATTGGATGTAGACACTTTATGTGTAGTGTCCCCAGTTACTAAAGTGTTGATGGAGAAAAAATGGCCTTTGAGCTTGGAGCATATAGACTTTTACGAGTAACACCTTAAGGCAACATTAGGCAACAACCTGAGGGAAAGAGGAAGGAAACAAGGAAACGTCAAGGACACAAGGGTTACTATTGGAGAACGTGCTGTAGGTGCCTCGTTATCATGGGACGGGCCTTGATCGTGGGTTTGTGGTGTGTCTGCTTTTAGAGCCGAAAACAGGGACCTAAACACGGACCGAAAAGGGGGGTGATTAAAAAAAAATCCTAAAAAATGCATCTTTTATGTATTAAAACTAGTTTTCAGACGTCGCACAAATAGCGCAACAGTTGTCCCAGAAGAGCAGAGGCAGTGTGGTGAGAAGCGCAGAGTATGCTCGGTAAAGGCAACTCCCGGTCATACCAAGAGGTAAGACAACGTTTGTCTCTCCTGTGCGTCTCGTTTGTCCGTACAGTCATGTTGCCTTTAATGCTTTAATGCCTCAAACTGTTTGTTAACTGTAAATTCCTCCCCACGGGAAGGGTCCTCAAACTGCACAGCTCCCTGGACGTCATGTGACTGTCAACAGCTGGACGGTTAAACATCACTTAACGTGAAATTAGCTGACTTCACGCTTTCTTTGAGCCTCCCTGCTACTAATTAAGTTGCACCTTGTTCTTTTAAAGCCAAACACGACGTCTGCTCCAAAATAATATTTTAAAATACCCAATAAAACTTGAAGCTACCGTAGAGGTGTTGACATCATAAAGACTGAATGTAATGTATGTTAAAACACATCGTCTGCTACCTTATAAGCTCTAGTGTATTACTACTGTTACTACTGTACATTACAAGTGATGTACTACAGCTACGTGTTAGTGATATGTGATTGTAAGACAATGCAGTACAAATGTAGTTGTATTTGTTTTGTATTTGTATGTAATGTAACCCAATTATATGAAAGATTAAGTGATCTCTTTCAAAAGCTTGAAACACCCACAAGTAAAAAAACTATTAGTCAATATATTCCTCAAGTAGCCTAATTTTGGTTGTTTTATATTCACTATTTATTCAATCTTCTTGTCAAAGTGTCAGTTTAAGATTTAAATAAGTAAAGAAAGTTAATTCTGTTGTTATTATTTAACCAGGAAATCTCTTAAGATACCTTATTTTTTTCTGTAGCCTTTTTAGCTACTGGCTCTTAAATATTACCATTTTTAAGAGATTTTATACTTTAACTAAACTAAATCACTCAACTAATGGAGTCGTTAGGGTTACGGAACCTGTGAGGGAACAGCAACCAGATGTTTCAAGAACTTCCTTTACTAAAGCACACGTCCCTGCTTGTCATGTTCATTGATAAAAGTGTACTTTTTAACGCAAGAGCAGTTTTTTCCATTGTGTTATTGACACCTTTTAAGGTTTTGTGTACTTTCTCCATTATTGCACATCCATAATTTTCTAAACTTGTTTAAACTCTTTTTTTTAAATGTCCTTGTCTTAACCCCTCAGTTTAATGATGATGATGATGATGATGACAAAGATGAAGGTGACGCACAGACTCCGGGCTTCTTTGACGATGCCAATGAAGAACTGGAGGACGAGGAGCCGAACGGCAGCATCTCACAAGGTGATAATAACCAGTGGAGTGCCTCTGGGCCAGAGTGGCGGATAACATCTCCAGTTAATGCAGTTTAAATTGGTCACGGTGCTTTAATGAGCTGCTGAGCTCAGGAGAACTTTACTAGTCTGGGTTTTAGTGTCCCATGAACACGATCTAGCACTTCTGCGTATCCGAGTTATTACATTTTAATTAAGTTATTTGACCCTTAAAACAACCATCAAAGTAATCTGTTGAGCCGTGAGAGTGACACTGACCTCCCTCCTGCACAGAGGATGACATCCGGGAAGGCAGTCCGTCGGTGAGATTCAGTAAAGCCTGCCTGAAGAATTTCTTCACGGTGGTGCTCATCTTCATCTACTTGCTGCTGACTGCGGTGGCAGTGTTTCTGGCCTACCAGACCATCTCAGAGTTCTTGGAGAAGCTCAACCACCCGGTGATGTCTGTCACCTACAAAGAGGTGGACTCGTTTTCACCCCCAGGTCGGTCATAGAGTAACACAAACTGTAGCGCGGGGTATTTGGGAGGATGACTCGGGACCATGCCTGGATTACTTGGTAGCAGCCAATGTACTGGAAATATTATTTTATGTAATTAAAAGTATTAATAACACAACGTAAAAATGCTCAATTACAAGTAAAACAAAAAACCCCGCAAAGTTTAAGTAAAAGTGCAGAAATATTAACATGAAAAGTACTCTTGATGCAGAACGGTCCCTTACAGGGAGTGTGTGTGTGTGTGTGTGTG
>JAVQJL010084618.1:0-10876 GCA_036024295.1 Nannoperca obscura
TCCCCACTGATCCGTGGAGTACAATCCTGTCACTTCCTATGCATTCCTGCACGTTTATAATCAAGTTGATATTTGAAATGAAAAGTTTCATGACTTTCTCATCAACGTGAACGGCATAAAGCTGCGTGGAGTCACAGCTCTGACCTGGGAGGGAGCGTGGATGTGCTACCATGTCACATCCGCATGTGTTACCCCTCAAGTCACTCTACTGTCAGTGTTGCTCTTGTGTTCTCTTGGCTTTAACAGAAAAGGAAACAAGACACAACAAAGGACCAATAATAAGTCGTCCTGATTGGGATTTGGAGAAGAGATAAAGCAATAAAGTTACAGATGAGATAAAAATATTCCTACATGCTAAAATGCTTGTATATTTATTGTTACAGGGTTAAATTATGTAATTTGTCACTGAAGGTCTGCCAAAATTGTCTGGTTCCTCGTGTATACGTGTATAAATAGATTGTTAAACTAAAATCCTGGGTCTGCAGCTGTAGTTCATCCTTTTCAAGTTCAAGGAACTATTCACACAACGGGTGAACAGGTTTTTCCAATGCAGTGGTTTTGGAGTGAAGGGATATAATGTAGCTCACATGTGCGAACTCATGGCCCCTGATAGGGAAAGGATGGTCATGTACATACAGACACACAAGAATGCAGGACGGGTCTGGGACAGCACACCCAATCATCAGATTTAAATTTATCTGAGGCTGAGGGAGAGGACGAGGCTGTCACCGTCCTCCTGCCCTTCTCCCTGTCTCCTCTCCGTTCCCCTCCTCACTCCTTCCACTCATCCAATCTTTCATCAGCACCCGCGTGCCTCCACCATCCCCTCTTCATCTCCTCACATAGCGGTGTCTCTTCTTCTCACATGTGGCATTCGGTGGATACTTTTATCCCAAGTTGCTCGCAGTGTTAGGCTGTTTAAATTTTTAGCGTGGTTTTCCTCAGTAGGAAATGGTCCTGTGGGAACATGAGTGCGATGCAAGCGTCCCCTAATTCCAAGCCAACCTTTAAATTGGAAAATAGTGTCTCACTCTACTTTCCCTTACTGAGATTTAGATTAGCACTGACATTATACCCTCAGCATGTCTCTCCTGCTTGCTTCTGTTCATGCTTTTGCATGAAATAAATTGAAAGAAAAACCCAAAAGAACATTCATAAAGCAGAAATATACAGTCTGCATGATTTCACCCACTTATTGAGAAGTTGTGATATCTTTCATGATTTCTTCTGGAGTTTACTGCCTACATTTCAAGATAAATCAGTCTTAATTATTGTCTGCAGCACTATCTGTTAAACGCTTTGAATAAATAATAAATGCATGCTCTGTCTTGGCAAACAGAGTGAACAGCACTATATACTTTTGAGCGTGGGTATGTTGCAGGGCCTGACTTTTATTCATCTGCATTATTACAGTGCCAATGTGATTTTATGTGATGTTTAGTTTTCTGTGGAAGTGTTTTGCTGCCGTGGGTGTCCTGCCTGACAGGTCGCTGGTAGCTGGTCTTCATCAGCGGGCTTTTGCTGTGAGCAGTCAGCAACACTTGGCACTTCCTGTCACACATGTAGATGAGAGATGTAAATGATCTGTCGCTCAACCTGTCCGCTCTGTGACCTGCACCCTGTAGCCCCCAGCTGGCTGCCGCTGACCCCACAACCCCAGCACTCACTTACAAACATGCGTGTCCTGAATGCACGTTCATTCAAACCTGCACTTTTTAGCACACAGGCAGGTGCACTGAGGTGTTTATGCTAACATATGTGTGCAAATTGTCATACACATACACGTCTAGTCTGTCCCTCTCTCTCTCTCTCTCTCTCTCTCTCACACACACACACACACACACACACACACCTGCTAGTGCAGCAAACCGCTAACAGCCAAGGATCACAGAGTCCTTTTGTCAAACAGGGAAATTAGCGCTGGCTCTCACTCGTTAGAGACCCATTGTAGCATTAGCACATTGTCATGGCCACTGAGCCCCTTCACTTTATCACCGCGGCACTTCAGCTCAAACATTTTTCCCTTGAGGGGAAACACATTTACATATAAAATGGCATCTCTCCAATAAGAGGGCTGTTCCTCACTGAATTTCAATATTGTGGGAAGTAAGACTCCAAAATAAAAAGCTTTGACTATAAAGGGAGGAATTCTATAACATTTCTGTCATATGAGTAACCACTGCCTCTTTGTCATGCATTAACAAATCATCCAGAGAAGAACATGTGATATATTTCCATTTACATGCTTTATGTACTTAATCTGCTGTTGTGCTATTTAACCTCCAACTATTATTTATTTACTATTTAAATTCCAACTGTCCATCAGGTTCTTCATGGTCTGGCCACACTGTGTGAAGTATGCACTGTCATGGTGGGTGAGGTCAGAAGAGCAGTACCAAGAAAGGCCAGTGCAGATATGACTTTCCTCTACAGCCTACGATATTTAGTCTTAAATAAGAAAAGAGCTCGTGGATAACCTCTTTAATCATCCCAATGCAACCCCTTGAGATCTTTAAAAATAACTTTCTTTTGTGAACTTTGAACTGCAAAACTCCTGAGAGCTTCTTAATTAGCGTGGCTCTAAACAATGACCTGCAAGCTGAGCTGAACTGGAGTTTTGCTCACATATCAAAAACTACATATACACACACACTGAAGTGAAGGGTTTGAACATGTGTTAGCAATGTAAAAACATGTAAAAGGGTCAACAGCCTCTGGCTGAGAATACAAGTTAGCTAACTGTTGTGTGTGTGAATGTGTGCATGTGGGAAGGTGTTGAGTATAATGTTCAGCATTAGTTTCAAGGTCACAGGCCTGTGTACCCCCCACCCAGCCACACACACACACACACAGAGAGAGAGAGAGAGAGAGAGAGAGAGAGAGAGAGAGAGAGAGAGAGAGAGAGAGAGAGAGAGAGAGAGGATGGTAATAGCAGTGCTGACAGACATGTGTGACCAGCTGAGCTGGAAGCCTCGGTGGCAGTTGAAAGCTCTGAAAAGGCCGTCCGGACACTTTTAAACATCAGCGACTTAAAGCAGCAAAGAGAGCGACATCTGTAAACAAGAGCCGGGAACAGAGGAGGGATTACAGGAAATGTCGAGGACTTGCGGCCAATCTATCTCTTCATCAGACAAATTACCTGTTTATTAACTTTAGTGTAAATATGAAATATGGATTACCTCATAGAAGAAATATATCTTCTTTTACCTGAGTGTAGGATAATATGAGTAAATGTAAAATATTACAATCTTCATTAATATGTTTATAGAAATATGAAATATATGTAACTATAAAACACATGAAAATATGTTGATTCTTAAAGATTGATTGATTGTGCTGACACTTTATTTTCCTATTAATGCTATTAAACCATTTATAATAAAGTTAAATTACACTATAAGTTTATCCAATGAGTCTCCCACATTTACAAAAAGCTGATGATCTGATTGTTTTTAATGTTTTCATTTCGGACTAATCTACGCTATCCCTGTGAAATGAACACATGAAAGAATCGTGGAATAAATCACAACATAAGCATTTTTACAATGAATGCAAAGAACAATTTCACACCTTTTCTATTATTATGAATGTATCTATGAATGGAATTTATGGAATGGAATGGAAACTTTTATTTCAAAGTCATCTATGTAAATTATATATGTAAAAAATACATAATAAACATTTAATTCAACTAGATTCATTTACAGTAACAAATACATATAGAAATCGATTTTCTGACGCATGTTTCTGTCTGTGTGACCTTCAGGAGACCCTTCAGCTTGTCTTCAGAACAAACTGGTGTGTTTGGAGAATCTCCGCTCTCTGCTGTCTCGTACCTTGTAAGACGAGTGTCCGCGTTCGTCGTGGTCATGCGCCACATTCCATCTAACGTCCAGCACCTGGCTGATGACAGTCATTGCTCTTCTGCCATTTTAATTGGGGTGCGCGCGCGCACACACACACACACACACACACAGATCAAAGTCTTTACTAGTGGTGAACACGTGTGGACAAGATTATGTGTGTTTATATGCAGTATGGGAATGTGTGTACACCCTGCCCTGTGTGTGTGTGTGTGTGTGTGTGTGTGTGTGTGTGTATGTGTGACTGCAGGGTTTGAGTGTATCAGAGTGTGGAGCTGTTCATGTGTGTATCTGTGTGAAGTTCTGCGAGTGTGTGTGTAAGAGAGTGAGTGTGAGGGTGAAGCCGACAGCTTTCACCACCTCGCTGATCCACGGTCTCGGCTAAATTCTCTCCTCTAGAGAATCCAGGTTCTGGTCTTCAGTTCCTGTAACTCTGTCACCTCGAAGACGATGATAAACAACATCTAGGATGTTTATCACACTGCAGGTATTAGTTGCTTGTCTAAAGCTGCGCTGAAATTACATGGCATCTTGGGAGACAAACGCTACTTAGTTCCATCTTTATTATCTGCAGACGGACACACATTTCTTCTGACATACAGTATTTTTTAAATAATGTCAAACAGGTGCTAGTGTGGTTTAGATGATGGTAGCTTAGGATCACTGACTGACACAGCCTGGTCTCTGGTGAAATGAACTTGACCCAAAGTTTCACTGCAGCCCTGCGATAGTCCTGGTTCTTTCCATATGAGCATTACCTGTGGTATTTTAATCAACTTTTAGTGGAGAACCAGCATCTAATGCCACATCTGTTGACTACTGGTGCACCTCTGTCCCACTAACTCGTTTTGTGAGAGAAAGACTGTTAGCACTGACTGTCTGTGTTTTCCATATTTCTATTAAAATGACAAAAAAAACATGTGCCATTAGCAAATGCAAAACAATTAGGCTGAAACAAATGATTTCCACATTGAAGGTGAAGTAATTTGTGCTCATCTGCTTCTGTGATTACAAACACTTGGAAACAGTTTGAAATAGTGTGTAGTAATTAATCAGGACAAGCATTACTGTAATTGTGTTTAATAGGCACCACAATCTGCACCACTAAAATTATTGTTCTAGGATACAATAAAGCAATATTTTCTGTTTTTACTGAAGCTTGCATACTGCCATTATTTACTAAAATGTACTAAAATAACATTGTCTTAAGCTCCAGAGCTTATCTTCTTCTCCAACAAGTTACTGAATAATGAATTCAAAGCCAGGTTGTACGCTTTTTGTAGGCTTGTTTCGGGCCACCGCGGCTGTTCTGATCCAAGATCCAAGAGCAGCTGGAGAAGCACCAGGTCACATGGGATCAGGCTTTCCCTCCAAACAGCTGGCTAAACAAACCCAGCCTGGCCAGACACACACACACACACACACACACACACACACACATATTGTACCTTCATGAATGTGTACAAAGGGTGTGAACATACTGTGCATGCACACAAAAAAAATCATGTCACTGCTCACCAGTGCATAGAAACCATGTTAGTACAACACACACGTGGGAACAAGAAAATGATAAATTGGGCATTCATCACTCATCATCTCATGAATGTTAACTTTTCAGGTGCAGAACGAAAAGCAACCACCATGCTTTTTTTAGGAGGGGGGAACAAAATGAAAAACAAAAATAATTAATTTTTTTAGTTTCAGTTTTTTTACACAACAACCTCAATTTGCTACAAAGTTTAGACTATTTTATGTTTTTTAATATGTTGCATATTTTGAAATAAGTTTGCATATTTCTATAAGTTGTACTTTGCTTCTGAAAACATTTTTATCTGACTTTGTGTTTCCAGCGTCCTCATGCATATCCATATGTCAGTCTCTGTATGGGACAAACACACACACACACACACACACACACACACACACACACACACACATTCACGCCATGTTTGTCTTGGAGGCAGTTTTGACAAAAAACAGTTTGTGAATAAGATTAATTAATGATGACAAATCTGTATCACATCCATCCGTTAAAAAAAAATTCAGATTGCTCTTGTTCTCTATGTACAGACACAAATTAGACACCTTATCATTTTAGTATAACAGCCATACATCAGGCCTGGTTATACTTACCAAGAAAGACCAAATGAAGCAGTTTGGGTTGTTACATAACTTAAAATAATTATTTCCTGATCACAAGAAAACAAACATAACGACAACAATAGGCTCTATGACCTTCAGTACCTGCTAGACTCCTAATGGAGTGATAATTACCATATATAGTATATTATAATCAATGTACTTTGCTTACACCAATCTCCAATACAAACCCACCCAACACGCATATATGACAAGTTACTGTTCTTATTAGCAACTGCATGCTAATGTGTTAGCCCGGCTTCCACTGCACGCCACGTGGCTACTGTATGCTGAAGTGTTAGCATTGAGCAACAAAGCCATTTATATATTATGGGAACATTTGTTATTGACGGACCAACAGGCCATTCTCCTGTTTTTAAATAGCTGTAGTTTATCTGCTAAGTCCAGTTTCAAAATGGAAATCTTTAATAGTTTACCAAACAGGACTGAGGGGCAGCACTTGTTCAGCGGCTCTTCAGTTGTTCAGTGTGTGTGTAGGTGTGTGCATGTGTGTTTGTTGGGGGCATATTCCCGGGTTTATACATCATGTTTCCTTGGCGGGATCATTAACGTGTAACAACATTGTTCACAGCTTATCAGAACATTCACTTCTCACCATGAGATGTCTGCGCCACGACGGACCACCCTGACAAAGATGAATTGAGCCGAAATGCCAGTAGAGAGGGAGGTTGGGGGGGATGGGGAAAAGAATGGGTAGGATTTGTTGCCCCAAATACACCAACTAAATTTAGGTGGGGCACAGGGTGGAGAGGAGACGAGTTGGGGGTGAGAGGGTCATGGGACGATTTTTTTTGCTTGTAAGCTCCCAGAGCCCCCGGCTTTATTTCTCTCAATAACTCTCCACCTGATCTCTTACTGGCACTACCAACAAAGACAAAAGATCTGCTCATGAATGCTGTCTATGTGTGATGTGAAATGTGTCTCCTTTTACAGACTGCAGGAGATGAACTGTTGTTACTGTTACTGTACTGATGTCTCCTAGAGGCCGGCTGAACACTCCCAGTGACAGAGTACTGTAGGTGGACCCAAAGCACCAGCGTTGTTCTGCTATGAAGCCCAGTAAAGGCTCTGAGCAAATGTTACGAAGACTAGTTCTCTGAAAAGGCAGCCATACTACATTAAGTGCCATCTCAGCATAATTCTCCCAGCATAATTCATCAAATGTCCTTGAAAGTACTTCTATGAAGTCATAGTGCAAGAAAGACGTTTGAATGTTAACGTGTAAGTACCCCATCAAATTCAGCTAGAACCTAAAAAAGGATAAATAATGCAACAATATGGTTTTATATACATTTCACGGTGTAGACAGGTCCCATTTTGAGCCATGTTCAACTCAATGAAATGCTGATTTTTATGGTAAGAAATGTCAATATTAACACCAGCCCTGATGCGTCTCATCACAGTACGTCATATTGTTTAGTTTACAGCTCAAACAACACATTTAAGTGTGCAGCACCTCTTTACACTAACCACAAACATTACCCCTAACCTTAAAGCCCGTACGTGGAGAATGTATGTGTGATTTTATCTTTTTTTTTTCATTATTCGGAAATGTGTATTTGTTTGTAGAAAAATAAGAAAGAAGATCATTTTCAATGCCTATAAAAATAAACATTTAACAAAACTGGGTTACATAGGATCACCAACAAGAGAATGGCCCAGATTCACCTTGCCTGGATCTGCCCACTGATGTTAAACTTTCACAAGAGCAAGAACCTGTAATAAGGCACTTCAGCGTTGGTCAAACAATGTGCAGCAGTCAGCGAACACGCGAACAGCAGCCTTCTCAACCTGTACAAAAAAGGTTCAGTGGCATTTTCCCATCCACAGGATCTGATGTAACGAGCGTGGTGCCTGGGGAGAGATTAAACTGGGATCTGCTCCATCCACGGGGAAGCGTCTGTGGCTACTGAGAGAGCGTTTATGCTGTAAAACGGAGACCTCAAACAGAGCAGCATGTCAGCATGGCAAGTCAATTTACAGCAATCCGTCCAGCAGCTCTTCACTCACAGATTCACTGAGCAACCCTATCTGTCCAGTCCAGACTCTCTCTCACACACACACACACACTGCACATGCACACGTGCAACATGTGATCGAGCTGAAATGCCAAAAATGCAAACAATAAAAAAACAAAAAAACAATTACTTACTTACATAGTGAATTAAAACTAAAACTGAATATGTTTAACTGCCCTAAACTGGGAGGCAGCTGTGTAATTATATAAGACGAGAACATTTAATCAAGCCTACAAAAAACACTTATTACTTGATCTTTAATTAATATTGGGCCTGTATAACAGTGTAATTATGCACATATAGGACCAATAATAAAGGGAAAGGTATTGTCCAGTTGTAGCTGATTACTGACTTGATTTGTTGCTGTTAGGATGCGACAGTTTGTGGGGTTTTGTTGAAAATCGTCATGAATTGCAGCTCTCTGTGTCTGCTGTTGTTGCAGCGTGTTCCCCCTCCTGCTCCCCGCGGCGTCGACAGCGTTCATCAATGTTAAATGATTTACATTTTCATGTACGCAGACGTTTGTTTTCTGTCATTCTGTCTGTGCGTTTAAACGTCCAGCGCCTACAGGGCACGCTTCCTGAGGCAAAGGTCAAAGAGTTTGAAACCCATTTCAAAGCTGAAAGAAAGAACATGTTGACGTGAAAACACATCTGCCCATTTTTATTTTCTGATAAGAAATAAAAACTGAATGCATTTTTAAAACTATTTTAGCATCTGTGGACTGGCGACATTATGAGAGAAATACTGTAGATTTTTTACACAAAGGGCTGTCAAAAGCCCTTAATTAACAAATACGTAACATTTATAGTACATGCCTTTCATTTTTAAGAGGTTAAGAGGCTCCTCTTTAATGAATCATTAAGGTATAACTGAAAACACCCTAATCATTCACCCATCCCATAAACCCACATTTTGATATGGCCATGACAGCCCTTATATGGTACTGGCAGGACAAGAAAGGATGGAGAGGTTTAATACACATCCACGCTGTGAAGTGAGTGAGCTGAAGGCTTCTGTGGGTGATGTGGAGCTGAGGACCAGCAGAGTGTGAGCTGTCTGCTGGACTCTGACTGAGGGTCACTGCTGGCCTCCAGATGTGCTGCCGAGGGAAAGTTTCAGCTTCCACCTGAGGAGCGACACACACACACACACACACAAAAATGTGTGCGCACATGTATGCAACTGAAAGAGGGACTTTTACAAATGCATATTTTGGTCAATGCACATCATTCATGTACTTCACCACTGACGTCACTAATTATGCATTTAGCTTTGTTTATTTGCTCCATTACCAAACTACTACTGTGTTATTAGCATTCCTGCACGTTTACATTGTTTTGTCAAGACGTACTTCATTACTTATTACTTTGCAGGAACAGCCTTGTTTAAAGCTTGGTGATAATGCATGAAGGGTTTTAATTTTGGTTTATCAGAAAAGCACTAATGCAGCATTTGAGACAAAGTTGAATAAGTTGCAATGACTAGACAGGATGCAACAGGAGCAGTTAGAGAGTATGTATTTCTGGGTGATAAATGATAAAAAGCCAGAGAATTATTGAGTAATGTATACAGTTTTATACAATTGTTGTATGGAAATTTAACCTTAGCTATGTTACAAATGCATTCCTAATTATTCCAAATGATGAAAAATACACAGTTGTTTCTTTTGACAAGAGAAGAACCCACTGTTATTTCAGGTTATGTTGTATGCAAATATGTTTTTGTTATTCGGGTGAACCAACACTTTCAAATCCAATGGTTAAATATAAATGTTTAGGAATAATTTAACCTCCTTTCATTCATTCATTTATTCATTCATCAATCAACATTTTTGATTTATGTATAATGTGAACTTGCATGAAAACATTTCTCTTGTCACACTGGCCAAAGAGAAGCTGAAAGTCATACATTTTCTGTGGACACAGAAGTGATGAGAGCCATTACCAGAATTCAATTTAGGAAAATCCTGTGAAATTTGTGGAGGGACGCTGCAGCCCCACTGTGTGACTCATTCAAGATGAAAATGTTTCCCTGCTAAACTTTCTGTCTGTCCACCTCCGTCTCTCACGCTCTCCTCTCCGTTTCCCCTTCTGGAAGTCCGAGTGCTCAGGGCTCATCCACAAAAGCGAGGGGGTTATATTTACTGCATGTAGACACGTGAAGGTCAGACGCGTAAAGTGCTCATGATGGCTTTGCCAAATGGCAGCTCTCGCCGTCTCCGCCAGACTTCTGCGAGGAGCAAATGTCATTTCCACCATCCGGGGCTTGTATACGCCTCCACAGAAACGGCCACGGCGAGAATTCAAGGCAACTTTGGGAGGTGACAAAGAGCGGTTAGTGCTGACATCTCGGGAGTGATAATAAAACGAGTAAGGCGACAGGATTGAACGGCATTGTGAAGACTGTTCTGCAATGCAAGAATAAAAAAACACAACAGGGAGGGAGACGCACTCTGAAGCTGGGAACCAGGCTGTAAAGGGACGTCTGAGGCCCCAGAGTCTTGTCCAGTGAATAATTCACGTTGAAAAGTTTTTTCCTCCTTAATTTTCTGTCTGGCAGCGCTTTTCCCCCTCAAATAATTTAGGGCTTGTTCCTTGGGAGCAGTGGGTACTGGGTATGAATCACCCGCCATCCTCTGAAGCCTTGCTCAAAAGCATAAATGTCCAACTATCAGCGACGTCTTGCTATATATATATATATATATATATATATATATATATAGCACCTCCATAACCACTGTGTTCTCATGGAAACGCTGTTAGCTCAGTAGCCCATTATTATCCACTTCCACACGCGCGGAAAGTTCCAGAGAAACTGAATGTGTTCGCTTCA
>JAVQJL010084619.1:0-18899 GCA_036024295.1 Nannoperca obscura
CATATTTATATATATATATATATATATATATATATATATATATATGTTGGGCCAGAACGTACTGCTACAAAAGTCCAAAGCAGTGGCAAATCACAGTTTTACTGCATGAGAATCTGCCAAAGTTGTTTTTGCTGTAACTATAAAAAAGGGTCCAACTACACCCACACAGTCCTGAAGCTTGCTATTGTATGGCACAACTCTTAATAAATTAAGCTAAAGATGTTTTTCAGAACTTTAACTTTGATTCTTGCTTATTTCGTCACGAAAATGTCATTCTAGAAATAAATACCTACAGTACCATTCAAGTGAATGTGCCACAATGTGCATTTTCACAATTTGTAAATTCTCTTTCCTGTATGCAACAACTTTACACTCATTCTCTTTGGGATGTTTAAGATCATTCTGGCAAAAATAGGAACTCACTGTACTGTGAAGTTAAATTGAGGCTGTGCTAAAAATCTTTTATTGATATGAAACCGTATAAGAGTAGCTTTTTCCTTAGGGCGCAGACAGCATGGCTACAGCCAATGAACTGCAGTAGCCATGATTAAGATCGCATATGTATATTGTGGCTCATATGTAAACAAATCTGTATTTCATCATCTTTTTCTCCGCAGACGGCTCTCACCCTTTCCCTGCCCTTCCTTTCATTATGGTGGACCTGTTCTTAAACCGAGTTCTGGTAGAGAACAACTGGGAACAGGATGAACTCAACACGGAGCGTGAGATTGTCGGGATCCTCGAAAACCGCATCCTGATGCTGTTCTTTGCATCTGCCGAGAGTGACAAGTGCCAGGAGTTTGCTCCTGTTCTGAACGACTTTTTTAAGAGACTGAAAGATCCAGCGTACATCGAATACCCCAAACTGCTCGCACTCATCTACATCAGGTCTCTATCTTTCCCCCTCTTTATATCTTTGATGCACACGTGATTGCATAAACTCACATTCGCACATTCTTTTTTATCATTCATAAGATTTCCATTTCCATCCCCCATCTCCAGCTTGGACCAATCAGAAGAGCAGCAGGAAAGATTCCTCAAAGAGCTGCACAAAAAGGTTCTGTTTTTGGCCTTTGAGGACCCATACAGGAAGTGAGAAAAAGAGAGTCTGTGTATTTTTGGATGTTTTTGTAAATATATTTATATGTTAAACATATTTATATGTATGTTTCTAAAGCTATTTGAGGAAATACATCAAAGCACCCAGAAAAATCAAACCCAAATCAAGTCAAATTATGACATTTCATTAAGAATACTGTGCATTGCCACGCCTGTGTGTTTTTCTGTTTTTCAGAGAACTGCAGGCCATGTTCAAGGTGAGGGACGTACCAACAGTAATGGTCCTTCGTCCCGACGGCTCCGTCCTCTCTCCAAATGCTGTGCAGGACATCTGTCGTTTCGGGTCAGACTGTTTCCAAACCTGGCAGGAATCAGCCGAGCTCGTTGAGAGGAGCTTCATGCTCAATGAGGAGTTTGACAAGCTAAATCTGCGTAGCGCCTCTGACCCTGTGAGGAGACTTAAGTACAAAACAGAGGACGACAAGAGGAAAAAGAGATGGTGGAAGTTATGAGGGAAGGGCAATGGTGGAAATGAAGAGGAGGAAGACAAAGACAGAACGTGGGATACAAAGAGAAAGGGGGGCGATAAAGGAGCATGGTGAAGATGACAAGAAAGGACCAAAGAAGAAAAAACTAAACAAAGTAATAAATTAATATATATGTAAAAGGCAAAACCTTTTGAGTTGATTGTCTTCAGCACCTCATCAAGTTCAGCATCATAAATAATTAATTATTGGTTTCTGATTCTGCAGCCTCTTCACAGACTCTTTAAGAAACACTTAGAAATTGTTTCTCAGCCTGTAAAGGCATGTGCAGTTGCACACTGAGTGAGAAAGGGTTACTCTTAGTGGCAACCTAAACTGTGCAGCCGCCTGTTTCTTTCCACCTCTTTTTGCTCATTGTTTTCAGCAGCCTGTCAACAAACTGCAAACAGACAAGGTTAGCGACTAGCTGCTGAAGAAAGTGAAACATCTTGCAGGTAAAGACCCTCGTATTTTTCTCAAGAGTTGGTGGAGACCAAAGCAGAGCTAAAAGCAGAGTGAATATTGGACTTCAGGTGGCCTGGACAAAAACACATCTTCAAATGAATGATAATGTTACTCTGTGTCTGTGTCTGCTGTTTCCTAACACATGGTGATAGTACTGTTATGGCTATGTGATTTTCAGCTTTCTGTGGAGTTTTTATGCCCCCAAGTGGCCAAAAGAAAATGTAGCTTGTAACAAATCTTTTGGCGCTGGCGCCTGCTGGTGTTTTAAAATTGAAATTAATATTTTGTCAAGCACTGTGTACATGTTATTTATTTTAAGAATTATTTTGCTCTGTTAATTATGGGGCATCTCTTGAGAAACTTTTTATTTTGTTATTACATAGTTAAACACAAGTTGTATTGATCTCCAAAAACAATAAAATCATGTCTTCTACTAACAAACTGCGTGTCACTGCTGTGGCCAAACGGCCATATTGTGTTCTTCCCGGTATAGTGAATCATCCTATCACTAACCAGATATTCCCCGTGGTTCTGCTCCTGCATTTGTTACTGACTAATAAAGGTCTCACTGTGGCTCACTTCATTTAGGTCTTCTTTTATATTTTTTAAGCAGGCATCTCATTCTGTAATCTCTTTGCTTTCTTGCTCAGTGACCGCCTTCACACACGATCACTGTGAGCGCTTCATGTCCCTTGTCCCTCTGTCACCTTGTCTCTCAATCCCTCCCTCCCAGACAGAGGAGGGGAGGTGGAGAGCAGAGACACACAAAGGAAGAGGGAGTGAGCAGCTACTGCCATCAAGGTGAAGGAGACACAGTGAACGTGACATGAACTGACAGGCTGGGAACTGATTCAAGTACGACCCAGGAAGAGTTGAACAGAAAAGGAAAAAAAACACAGTATTTTGAAGGCTGTTTTCTTTTTGGATTTGCGGCCTCAAGGGGAGATAATATTTGTAAGAGGTAAGCAACTGTGAGGATTATCCGATTTAACAGCAAGCAAGATGGGCTCATATGATTAATAGGTTTGTATGTCTGACTGAGTGAAGTACATACAGCCTAATTTATAGTATTTAGAGTTTATAAATCATACAGTATGCAAGATAAAACTTTTTCATATATTCTGGTGTGTTAGGCTTGGCTTAGGTGTGCTTTCTTCAAGTTGGGCACTAATATGCATGCATGTGAGAACCCTCACATGTATCTGTCTTTCCTTGTTTTTTTTCTCTATAACTAAGTTGGGCATTTCTGATCGGTTCCCTGTTAAACCAATGCATATACATGTTTTTTTTTTACTTCTCCCCTAAGCCTTAGTCCTCCCTTTCGACACTTCATCATGGTGGATCTGTTCATTGGCCGGGTCCTGGTGAGGAACAACAAGGACCAGGATGAGCTGGACACAGAGAAAGAGATCGCCATGCGCCTGCAGAACCGCGTCCTGATGCTCTTCTTTGCATCGGCTGAGTGTGAGAGTTGCCAGCAGTTTGCTCCCACGCTTGCCGACTTCTTCAAACGGTTGACAGATGAATTCTATGTGGATCGCTCTGCTCAGCTGGTTCTCCTGTACATTAGGTAGAATACACACACACACACACACACACACACAGAGAGAGACACACATTAAGGTTTTGTAGCACTTGCGCTGGACCACATTTATTCCCAAACCCCAAAATCAAACCGCTCATTCGCAGCCCTTACCCAAACCTAAATCCCATCTGTGTGCCGGTTGTGTGTGCACCTGCATACAGTGCATTTGTGTGTGTAATGTTAGTATATTAATCTCCTGGAAATGAAAAGGACCAGTAAAATATCTTCAGATTCATTGCCGAGTCATGTATTCCTATTTTCGTGAGATCCAAATGTCCTCTTAAGGATAGGAATACACAAACAAAGAAACATTTGAATAGGTTGGAGTGTATCTGTCCATCCCACATCTCCCAGCAACGTGGTCTTCCTTTTTCTTTCTTCCCTCAGTTTGGACCAGTCAGAGGAACAGCAAGAACGCTTCCTCAAAGAGCTGCCCAAGAAGTGTCTGTTCCTGGCTTTCGAGGACCCCTACAGGAAGTGTGTGGGATTGACCAAATAGTTCTGTGCACAACCTGCTGGTGGATGATTACAATGTAAATATACCTAGCTGTGTAAAGTTATTAGCTCTATGCCAATGTGTGTGTCCACAGGGAGCTGGAGGCCATGTTTAATGTGGAGGAGCTGCCCACAGTGGTGGTGCTGCGTCCCGACTGCTCCATCCTCATTCCTAACGCAGTGGAGGAGATACTCTGCCTCGGCCCAGACTGCTACCGCAACTGGCAGGAGGCCGCCGAGCTCATCGACAGGAACTTTGTAATCAGTGAGGACTTTGAGCAGAAGTCCATGCGCAGCTTGAGTGACTCCGTGAGAAGACTGAAATACAAAGTGGAAGATGAGAAGAAGAAAAAAAAGACGAAAAAGCACAGAGGGTGGGGTGGAGGCAGAGATGAAGATGCGGAGGTGGACAAAGACAGAGGAGGATCGTTATTTTGATGGAGACCAACAACAACAGGACGGGACTCCCCAAATGTTGCCATGATTAGTAATTAAAAGCCCTGACACAAAGTGTTCTGCTGGTGCTGCCAATGTAAAACAGTTTTGTTCAACCGAACCAAACATTTTTCACAGCTGAATGTCAGAAAATACAGACATTTCTTGTCCTATTCAAGAAGTAGAAATGTCAAACTGACCTTACTGTGACTAGCTTTTCTTTTCTATATCAGCACTAAGCAACAGGCTCTGGACTCTGTGGTCTGCAGACATAGCTCCGGTGTAAGTGGGTGTGGATATGCCAACAACCAATACACAGTAATGTAAAACGCTATCTAAAGGAACACTGCATACTGCTAACCAGCGCTGACCTCAGCTTAGAATTGGCTGTCTTTATTTCGAATGCTGCCAACATAGTCAAGCCAAGCCGAGGTCTGAGCCAAGTCTCGCCATTATGGCTTGTTTTATGGCACCCAAGAGATTATTCTAACCATTTCACAATTTTTAAATGACACGGCTCTCTAATGCAATGCACTTTTTAAAAATACTTTTATATGATGATTTGTAGCATCCAATCAAAACACAGCGTGCATAATCTGAAATCAATGAATTATTCAGCGCCATTAAAATAATTCTGTTAGTGACTGTTGTGCTTTGAGTGTTTATGAAGTCTAGCTCCTCTTTGTAGACTACACAAGAAGCAATCAGAGCTATTCAAATGGAGTCAAGTAAAATTGAGAAAACTGGCTTTTCTACAGAATCAGTGATTTCCTTTGACTCAACTTCTTTCATTCTAAGGACTTTATGTTTCGCTTGTGCACACTTCCTCCCACATGTACACTGCAAAGATGATGCTTTTATCTGATCAGTCAGGATCAAGACTAGGGTGTTTTCCTCCCTCCTCTGACCTAAGCCTTAAACATATGCTGCCAATTCTCCTGCAAATGCAAATATACCAAGAGCAGTTTTTTGTGTGACTTTATTTTAAATTATAGAAGTAATGCCAGTAATGGCAGGAGCCCACAGTGTAAAAAAACCTGCAGAGCCAGATGATGAAACCAGAATGTTGTCAGGTGTCATCAATGTGTGACTGGTTTGATTGGTAGGTTGGATGTGTTTTATAAATGGCCAGTGACGTGAGGATTTTTTTTCAAAGCAGCCAGTGTTACAAACAGACTGACACACACACACACACACACACACACACACACACACACACACACACACACACACACACACACACACACACACACAGCTTCTCTAAATACAGCTCTTCCTGTAGGTTAATGGGAACATTGCAGATGTGCTTGTTGGATGTGCTCTGTGCTGCACGGCAAACGCAATAGCTTCGTTTTCTTGTCACTGGAGAAACGTCAACTGCTCAACCTGAATCCGAACCCGCAGACAGACACGGGCCTAAATAAACATGAGCCGCCGTTTATTCCGTGTTCCTTTCCTTTTGCCTACACAGCAGCTTATTGTTGCCCACTCAGACAAACCTTGATAATATAGTCGAAGCCCCCTCTCGCCCTGCCTCTCTCTGCACACCGCGTACGCACGCGCGCGCGCGCTCTCTCTTTCTCTCTCTCGAGTGCGGAACGCGCAACAAGCGGACTGAGAGAGAGACACAGAGAGAGAGAGAGAGAGAGAGAGAGAGAGCGAGCGCCAGAAGAAGAAGAAGAGAGGAGGACGGATGCAAGGCGAGGCCAGCAGCGGAAAACCGTATCTCTCCCGGTCGCCCAGCTGAAGTCTTTTGGTTTTGTATCGCAGCACCGTTTTTGTAAAGACTTGCCTGCCTTTTCAAAAAGCCCGACACGTCCGCGGCCGTCCTGATGCGCCGCTGCGCCCCATCACGACCCTCCAAGGATGTGCGAAGCGGCTGCTGTAACGTCGACGCCGTTTGCCGTTGAATGCAAGGATGTGATATCGGAGGCATATCGGCCAACAGCGACAACCGACGAACGGGCTTCGTGAGCTGGAGAAAATCGACGGAGAGGAGACGGAGCAGCCCCGGGTCCGTGCGTTCACTCGAGCCTAATTATTTGTTTTCGCGTGTGATCGCGTCTTTTTCCTCCATCCATCCACTGGAGCTCTAAAGGCCCGCATCCCGCGCCGTCTCCGGGCATGAAACCCGTGGGAATTATGATACCGACGTGACGCACGGTCACACAGCGCAGCGGGGTTAGACATCGAGCCTCGACAGGACGGAGGGAGGGCGTGAGGTCCAGCAGAGACCCACGCAGCGCGCCGATCACAAGGGGGAGGACGCCCAGTTGTTGCGTTAATGACTGTCGTATAGCCCCAGCAGGTATCGCCCACCGACATTTCCCCATTGAATATTAGATTTTTTTTTTCATGCATCGGGCGGAGCGGAGCGGGAGAAAGGGGGGCGAGTGCAGTGGGTGCGCGAGGGCGCGGAGAGACAGGATGCGGGAGACGCAGTGAGCGAGGAGGACGAGGAGGAGGGAAACCGGAGGATTGACGGTAAGATATGGATATAGGCTATGAGGATGCACCCCACCCCACCCCTCCTCTCTCTCTCTCTCTCTCTCTTTCTCTCTCTCTCTCTCTCTCTCTCTCTCTCTCTCTCTCTCTCTCTCTCTCTCTCGCTCTCTCTCTCTCAAAGGTGCCCTGCTCCTTTGCTGCTGCTGCTGCTGCTGTCACGGGCCATTTGATCACTCAGGGACAGGGATCTGATGTGCTGGACCTCATGCTTCTGGCTGCCTTTAAAAGCTGGGTCAGTGGAGGAGTGTGAGGCATGGGTGCTGTGAAATATTCATGGGCACGTGATTAGCCTCCTCTGGGCCTCAGAGGAGTGCAGGGAGAACGTGGCATAATGACTCAGGGCGTCCCACGCTGGCCCCACCAGAGGGGTCCGTCTGAATTATGTTCATTGCACACACACACACACACACACCTTCATTGCAGGGTTTGGTGCGCTGCAGTGAAAAGTGGCGTAAACACGCAGGCACGGGCGCAAACACACACACACACACACACACACACACACACACCCGTGCACAGTGTGTGAATGTTTGCTGGTTTGGTTTGCTGATTCACCAAAGATGGGAACATGAAGAGCAAAGGGAGGAAGAGAGTGAGAGTGGATTATCAATATTTCAGAGGGGATGAGAGGACTGGGTCAGTGGAGGAGGCCATGCAGGGAGGCAGGGGTGACCATGAGGGAGAGACAGAGCGGGATGCAGAGGAGAAAGGGAGACGAATGAAAGGAGGAGGGAGGCTGAGGGAAGGATGGAGGAACAGAGGGATGAGAGGAGAAAGAAACAGATCAGCGGCTGACAGGACTCCTGCTCTTCTGTCAGGCCGAATTTCTGATACATTTGTAACCTTGAGTGTGTGTGTGTGTGTGTGTGTGTGTGTGCATGTGAAGGTATTGTTCGTGTAGTATTATTGAATGCATGAGTCATATTAATAGCAGAGAGAAGATTCTGTGTGGGAGAGATGAAAAGGATTTGAACGGATTTATAGAAATGTTAGTGAACACACGTTCTTATAAGGAGACTCGCCTAGTTGTGTGTGTGTGTGTGTGTGTGTGTGTGTGTACGTGTGTGTGCCCGCGCCGTCCATGTAAGATGGGAAAGAGAAGACAAAGGTAATTGGGTTTGTTTCCATGTAGGGATAATTTACATCAACCACTGAGGAGAAAAAAAAGCAAATTGATTTGTTTAAACCACTCAGACACACACACACACACACACACACACACACACACACACAGTTTGGATGGATTAGTTGTCATTTGACTTGTAAAACGTACCATATTTGTGTCTTTTTCGTTTGGACCACCTCACGCTGGTTCCAATCATGTCTCCTTGCATCAGTCACACACACTGAGTCAGTCTCCCTGCTTGTGCTGTGAGCGTTTATGCAGGCCTGCTCACAGCTGGGGCAGATACATCGGTGTAATATCAATGTCGTGATATGAGATTAAACGTCAGCTGGGATTTCGCTCATCTATGCAATGCTCTAAAGCTGGAGCTACTGATCATTTTCATTATCGATTGATCGACAGTTAATGTCTTGTCCATCTGTGAAGTGAGAACATGTGCAGAGCTCAAGGTTGACCAACAATCAAACACCTTGATCAAATGTGACAAAAAATAAAAGAACAAAAGCAGCAAATCCTCTCATTTGAGATGCTGCAGCCGGTGAGTTTTTGATGTTTTGCTTTAAAATGAAATAAGTAATCAATTGTCAAAAGAGCTGCAAAAAAAAAATTCTGTCAATGGACTAATTTCTGCGTTGTTCCTGTATAGACATATTTAAACTGTGTTTTCCTGTGAGTGAAGGCAGCATTACAGTTCAGTTATCAGACTGTTTTAGTGGAGGAAATTCAATAGTGACGGACGGTTTGATTATTACATCCATGTTATCAATGTTTTTCCTTCTCAAAATGTTCCATTGTCTTGTGTGTAAATGTCTCTAAAAGCACAAAGAATCACATATTTTACATGGTAAATAAAGATAATTATTTGTTTTAATTTAGTTCTAATGTATCATGGTATGTCATTTTTTTAATCATGATATTATTAATCTACATGTTTTAGTAAAATTTCTGAAAACCCATTTGAGAACCTAGTTGTTTTGTTGGTGTTTAGTCCAAAAAAACTGTAACCCCTGGGGAAAACGTGACTCACAATATGCACAGCAGTGGTGATCCCACAGTTGCTACAATAGTAGGCTATGCTAGTTTAGGCACTTAGGCACTTTTCGTTTTCATTCCTCAAAATGAGACAGACTGTCCTGCAAATTTTTTATTAGTGTTTTTATCTGCCAGAAATTAGTCGTATAGAGACACAACACGTTTCTAAAAGTATGATGTGGAACTAATGGGAAGAGCAGATCATAGTAGGCTAACGGAGAAAGCGGGGCTTACTGTCACACGCGCCAAGTGTGTGTTTTTCATTAACTAGGGACTAGCTACCAAAGTAACACGACTGTAATATTAAAATATTTTAATAGAAGCCTGATTTTTTTAAAGAAGTGTGTTCCACTGCTTAAAGTTTTTGTTGACTATTATCTTACTGTGTTTCTTTTGTGGAGAGCTAATCTCAACCCCTGTTTATAGCTGTTTTTAGCGTGTCTACCGGTAGCAACGGGGTCACCTGACCACTCCAGGTGTCCCTTTCCCGGCGTCAACTCCCGCCTGCTCCCCTCGGTCGCCAAGCTGAGTTGAGAAATGCAACTACACCACGAGACCTACGCGTTATGGCAAAGTCTCGTGGTGTATGCTATCATATTACCAAAAAACAACCAAAAAGTTATCATATTGCCCCAACTTATTGCCCTGCCTGCAAAATAAATCTACTGGATGCACAACTGGACGCTGCTCTGTCACACCTCCATCAGTGATTTCAGAGGAAGCAGAAGCAGTTGTTGAAGCCGTGACATTCTGTCACCTCGGGATCACATTCCTGTTCTTTGTCTTGGTGTGGCGTTGAAACAGCTCGTGTTGTAGTAACAGGTTATGCTGACACAACACTCACATTCAGACACGACAGTGCGACAGACAGCAGACTACATGTCATCTCAGCGTTTGTTCAAATAAGGTTTTGCTCAAAACGGTAGAGCAAATCTGAGCCAAAACCATATTACTATGAAATAAGTAAAGTTGCCAAATATGTCATTTATAAGCACAGTTTTGTTTTCCCAGCCGCTTCACATATTGGAATTTACAATTTCCAGATATACATTAAAAGAGTTTATAGTAGCTGTAATTGTTCCTCCTATGTAGGGATGTGCCAGATGGATAAAACCCTCTATCACAGTATAACAACTATATTAAATCGGGATATTGATATACAATGCAATAAAGATATATAATTTGATATAGTGACATTTCAGTAAAATCTATGGAGAAACTGTTAACGAATAAAATAACCCGACTGGAATATATGTTTTCAGTTAATCCAGTGAATGCATTGTAAGAAACCGTTTCACTATTTGGTGGATTCAGTAAGAGAAAGCAACAATCATGATGAGAAACAATGTTAACGTACAAGTAATGCAATCAACAGGAAATGGGGCGTTTACTGTCAACCCAGGGTATCTGCAGGTCTTGAAAATTCTTAAAAAGCATTACATTTAGTTTCCTCAGGACCATGTTCGTTTAGCTCCATCAGACCTGCAGGTAACACCGTCACTACCTCCAGCTACAGTCGCTACGAAGTGATTTGAGCTAAAACCTTACCTAGAATGAATGAATTATTTTTCCTTGGTTAAGCCATCAATCCATTTTCTGCCTTTTATTTGGTTCCGGGATGCAATAATTAAATTCATCATATCAGTAAGAATTACTGGCATGCATGTGTTTTATGTAAAACTAAAAACAGGAGATATAATAATTATTATTTCAGGCCTTATTGTCTTTACTGGTTTTCCATTACACTTTCATTCTGTGGCTGGTATGATCGTGTAACAGCTAATGCTTAAATTGCATTCTATGTGGTGTTAAAAAGGTCCTAATAAGTCTTGAATTTAACTCGCTAAACCCTGCAGAAACTGTATCAAGCACTGATAGCAGATCTGCAGCAAACAAAGGGAAAGGACTGAGCTACTGCCACGTTCACGTCCAATGTGCGTTGTCATAATTATCAGTTTCTGACCTGTAAACAGCATTTACTCAACAACAAGTGTGTGCTGCGGGCAGGATTACGATCTTGATGAATATGTTAGGACACTTAGCAATGTTTAATAAACCTTCCCGCGGTCTTTAGAAGAGGCTCAGTTCTGTACGTGACAGAAAATCAAATTACTTCTCGTTCAGAACCTTCTCACAAACCGCCTCCGTCTGCCACATGCAATGTAGATGCACACGAAGAATAGAGTGGAAATCCAGGGAGGGTTTTTCCATAAAGAATAAAAATGACATTATCTGTCTTTATATGCGTTAGTATCGCAGGTATGTATTCAGTTTGGTCTTTTAGCAGAGGACTGTGTGAAAACTGATGGCTAACATCATAAAAAAACGTGCATGACTTTGAAAATGACTTTGATCATTGACATAATCTGGACATATCTGTAAGCAATTTACTCCCATTTCTGTTACACGGTATGAAGCCTAATGCTCTCAGGAGCGTCCCACATGCAGTGCAGCTCCTAATGCTTTGTACTTTGCTCTGAGCGTCGCCTGTGTTTTCTGCCTGCAACGAGCGAATGATTGACAGAGGGCGACACCTCCATTCCCCAGAGTCTCGCGTCGACCAGACAAACATACAGGCTCTAAAACCCTGTAAGTGGCTTCGACTGCAGCATGCCGGATTCCGCGCTCTGGGAGTTGTAGAGGTCAGTGGTCTGAAACGGGGGCCCGCAGTCACAGAAGGCGCTGTAGTGTGTTTTAAAATCCTTTCGTAAGCCTTAAATATGATCAGCAGCAATCGGAAAATTCTCGACACTCTCGTTATTAAAAAAATATTGTAGCCAAAAAGCTCTTGCTCCCGCTGTCAGAAGTCTAATCACTATGCCTCTCTCATCTCTTGATTGCTCTTTCTCTCTCTCTCCCTCCCTCTCTCTCTCTCTTAAACACACACACACACACACACACACACACACACACACAGAGACATTCATTCTTCCATTAGGAACATAACATTACAAGGCTGTTTTGTCACTTTCTGCTTTATAGTGATCTACCCTCAGGCACTGATAGCTCTCTGACCAAAAGAGGGGAAGGTTACTCTCTTTCTCTCTCTCTCTCACTCTGTTGATTTTATGACCTCCACCTCTAACAATGTGAATCTTTGTACCTGGCGTGATTCCACATCAGTCTGAATGATTTCCAACAGGCCTGACTTTAATGGCTTTCAGGTATCATTTGCTTCCCACGGCACTGAGTCAGTCAGTTTTCCTTTTTATTTATTGCTTACAGTTTTTGAGGAGCCAAACCACACAGGGGTTGTTTGGCAGACTCCCGTTTGAGATCTCTGCCTTTTAGGGCTGCAAGTAAAGATTATTTTCATTATTAATTACCTGTTCATTATTTTTTGATTAACTGGTTTCAATTTATTAAAAAAATGTAGAATGTAAATGTAGAAACTAGTGAAACTGTCTTCCTAAGGCCTAAAGTGAAATTGCCTTTTCCAATGATTTTTGTCTGACCGACAGTCCAAAACCTAAACACATGAAATATACATCAATGTAAAACAGGGAAAAAAAGCACATTCTCACATTTCAGAAGCTGGGACCGGCTAACTTTTGCCAATCTTCTTTCATAAATTGCTTAACCCCCTGAAGCCCCCCTGGTGTCTGACAGTACAAGCTCATGCTGTGAAGCCAAACTGTTCAAACCCACGTAACTTCATTCTCACTTCTAGAGGAGATCCCAAAGGTTCCAAAGACAGCAAACATGCCAGGCTGATCTTCAAGGGGAATATGTGTGACATGATGCACAAGCCATCTAGGATATTCCCATTTGACTAAATAATGCAGCCACAAAAACCATGAAGTCTTCTGTTTGAATATTTCAAAATTTTCTGTTGCTATTATGTCACAATTAACTCTTCTAGATACATGTAGATAAATGCGGTTTCTCTGTCTGTGTATACTGTATGTGCGCCTGGTAGTGTGTGTGTGTATGTACATTAATGCCTGTGTGTGTGTAATTTATTTTCTTCCAGGCCCACTGCTGGCACTCTCACTTAGAGACTGCTGCTCCTTCAAGTAGGCCGGCCGGTGGCCCGGGGCTGGATTTTGGTTGCAGGCAGGGAGCATGGTGCTGCGAACAGGGGGACTGGGTGTGTGGCTTTGTCAAGGCCCATCAGTGTCCTTGCTCTACTTACTCTGCATCAACACTTAAGGGTGTGTGTGTGTGTGTGTCTGTGTGTGTGTGTGTGTGTGAGTGAGAGAGAGAGAGAGAGAGAGAGAGAGAGAGCTAGCAATGGGGGTTACATGCGAAAGAACATGCTGCCATAAGGGTTTTGGATGAGATGAGACGTATTGTGTGAGTGTGTGCGCGTGTCTCAGTGTGTGTTTGTGATGAAAAACGTAAAGGTTCTCATTCTGCTGAGTCTTTTATGTTCTATGTTCAGTGTGTGTGTGAGTGTGTGTGTGTGTGTCACGGTCATCCTGGGGCCCTTATTACAGTCTTGTTGGTTCAGTGGACTTCAAGAAGGCAGAGGTCTCTTGTCTTTCTTGTGTGTGTGTGTGTCTGTGTGTGTGTGTGTGTGTGTGTGTGTGTGTGTCTGTGTGTGTGTGTGTGTGTGTTCATGTCTGTGGGTGTGTGCGCGCGCGCGCGCGTGTGTGTGTGTGTGGGCCCTGTACAAGCATTAGCCTTTGAATGCATGTTGGACATTTGTTGAGGAGTGACCTAAATCTGTCTGCCGCCATTACCTAACAAGAAGACGGAGAGAAAAGCAAGTCGCAAATAAACACACGCAAGCACACATGTATGTACATACACATGAACCCTGACACACACGCACACACACACACACACACACACACACACACACTCTCGAGATCCTCATGCTAGATACTGTGTAGACACTGAAGCAGCAGATTGAAATGCTAAGCAGGAGAAGAAGAAATGTACTGTATGATGAATTACAGCCCCCATCCTCCCTTCTGTCTAGGGCCAAGAGTTCAGTCTATATTAAGGAGTCATATTACTGTTGTTCTCTTGTAGCTCGCCTGCCTGCGTCCCGTATGTTCCTTCGTAAAACTCCACAGTGCAGCGTCGCTCTCTGATCACCTGCGCCTTCAGTCAGCTGTTTACCTCGTTACCCCTGCTAGGGAAGAGATGGTGTCCACAACATCATTTATTTAGGATTACTGAAAAGTGGCCTAAGCTGAGCCCAGCTCTCTGCCTGTCTGTCTCTGTGCGTGTGTGTTTGCTTGCGCGCGCGTGTGTGTGTGTGTGAGTGAGGATAGAAAGATTAAGGCTCTTTTATGGGTCAGTGGCCACTGTTGCTCCTAGCTAATTACGGACTTAAAACACGTACTCACACGCGTGCGCTTTCACTCACAAACACACACAGATGCGCACTCTCCCAGCATATCTCCCTTCTCTCTCTCTCTCTCTCTCTCTCTCTCTCTGTCTCGCTCCCTCAGACTGCACTGTGCTATCACCATGGAAACAGCAGATTGGGGGACTTTTCGCTGCAACGATTGCTCAATTGTTATCTGTATTTCTTTCTCCTAACGGTCTGTCTCTCTATTATTCTGTCCTCCACCCATCCTGCTGTGTTTTCTCAAGTGCACTCTTTCATTGTCAGTGTGTTATAAGCCACTCATCACACACACATACACACACACACGCTGATCTGCACACGAGGAGAGGATGCGGTTCTTCACTCTCAATCTCACATTTCCACTGCTTCTTCCCCAGGCTCTCCTAACGCGTGCGGTGGTGTGACGTCCTAACTCTTCCTGCCCAGCATGGCTGTGTCACTGTGGTTCCTAGCGGTGTGTGTGCTCACTCTGGCTCACATTGCCCCCTCAGGCCAAGGTAAGGCGCCGGGGTAATATCATGGTCAAGGTGCTGATCCTTACACAGCAGAATGAATCATGAAAACTTTAAAAGGAAGCAATAGATTATGCCAGTGCTTGTGTGGTTTTGTATAAATAAGTCACTGTTTTACAAGTGAGCAAAGTCGTCATGTAACTCACTGCAAAGTCATCCTGGCCAAGAAAGTCTGTGACCTACATAAACAAGGGCTTACCAAAACATTAGAAGTGTGCAGCTTGCCAAAGGCAGTCTTTCACAGCCGCCTGTAGCTCCTAGTTAATAAACAATCAGTCATTCAGTACCACGGACAGTTACAGTACACCAGTAGCATACTGATCACACTAACGTGTTCAGTTTTAACGTGGGTTTAATCCTGATGCGATTTCACATGTTCATGATACTCAGGCTGATGTGAGCAGTCAGATTAAGGTAATGGTAATGTGATTTTCTTCAATAACCCTGGCTTACATGAATAAATAGGGTAGTTGGGTGAGTTTCCACTACAAAGAGGTGTGACATAGCAGGGTCCAGCCTTCAAAGGAAAAAAATTTAAATGTTATACTATTCAAATTGTGCGTACCAAGCATCTGGCAGCCAGTAGTGTAGACTTTATCCTTCCCACTGACTCAAAACACAAAGATATTGCGATGTGCCCACACATCACATCAGATGTAGTTACAGTGGGGGTGCAGTGTGATTTATGTTAACAATCACCCTCTGTTTGCATCTGGGAATCCTTCCAGTGGTAAGCTTTGACAGACGTGTACATTTTAAAGATTGAATCCAATCACACATGAGGTGTTCACGGTGCCATTAAATACATTATATTAAATACAGGTCTGGGAATGATTAGGTTGAGGAAATCAGAGCATGGTGTTTTTACCTGACATTTATTGTGATTGGGGAATTATCAGTGTGTTTCAAAATACCTGCCCATGATTACATCCCCAGAACAGGTCTTTAAAGGGGAACTCATCCATTTTACGTAGAACAGTCTGTGTGATCCGCATTTGGGAGTATTACTATAACAGACCCATACAAGTCAGGATATCTCAGCCTCTGCTGATTCGATTTGGACCATTATTTTGCCATGAAAGCAGTGTGGCTCTATGGCTGACAATGTTGGACAGCCGGTCCACCCTTTTGCTGCAGACTGAAATAAATCAACAACTAACTAGATAAATTACTATTTAATTTTGTACAGACTTTCATGATCGCCAGAGGATGAATCCTACTGTCTTTGGTGATCCTCTGACTTTTCCTCTAGTGCCACAGTGAAGTTGACATTTGTGGTTTTCAGGGAATTGTCTCACCATGTTAGCGTGCTGACATGTTAGCATTTGGCTCAAAGTACCACTCATGCCTAAGTACTGACAGAGCCGCTAGCTTGGCTGCAGACTCTTTGTATTGTTTAAATACTGTCTCTTGTGAGTCCCCTAACTTTATGGAAATGTAATAGTAAATTGCACCTTTAGCGCTTCATACAGGCTTTATTCAGCATTATACTTCCTATGAAAAGATAAAAGACACTACCAAATGAATCTACTGTCTACGTTTACAGAACATCACAACAATTTCTGTCAACAAAATGAAGACTAAGTAAATGCTAATTGTTCTTTCTTTTCTTTTCTATCTGCCTCTTCCCTATCTCCATCCATCATGAGCAGCTATGTCCCGGGCCGCCATGCCATTTGGACTGCTGCGCAGGGAGCTGGCGTGCGAGGGTTACCCCATAGAGCTGCGCTGCCCAGGTAGTGACGTGGTTATGGTGGAGACTGCAAACTATGGACGCACCGATGACAAGATCTGTGATGCAGACCCCTTCCAAATGGAGAACACACAGTGTTACCTCCCTGACGCACTCAAGATTATGGCTCAGAGGTGTGTATGCCCTGGGTCACACGTCTTGCCGACTGTATACTGTGTTTGTGTAAGAGCTTGAATGCCATTCTTGTGTAGTTTGGAAGCAGTTAAACCAATCAATGAGAGCATCTACTGTCCCGTACATACAGTATGTGTACGCTGCTGTACAACACACATGTGTAATCATCTTGGAGGAAACGTTAGACAAAACCAATGCCTGTGTTGTAAGTCATGTGTATGTGCAAGTGCAGTAATCTCTCCAGCTGAGTCTGAGTGCCTGGCTGCACCATTAGCTGTGTACTCAGCAGTGTTTTCCTAGAAGAACTGATCAATATTCAGTGAGAGGGAGAGGGAGAGTAGACAAATGGAGTGTCCTTTGCTTCCCCTTTCCTGTCTGTTAATCACTCTCCCTCCCTTCTTCTTTTTCTCATTCTATCATCCCTTTCACTAATCCATCAATCCATCCATCCATCCATCCATCCATCCATCCATCCATCCATCCATCCATCCATCCATCCATCCATCCATCCATCCGCTGTCCTCCAGGTGTAACAACAGAACCCAGTGTGTGGTGGTCGCAGGGGTCGATGTCTTCCCAGACCCATGTCCTGGAACATACAAGTACCTGGAGATCCAGTATGAGTGCGTCCCTTATAGTAAGTGTGCATATATATATAAACACCCACATAAGCACACACATACATACATACATACATACATACATACATACAATAATTTTAAAAGTTCTAAAGCACCTTAACTATGTGGAATATGAAACTGAATTGGCCGCCATGTACTGCATTTCCTTGATCAAGTGAACACCCCACCTGTACTTCATTGAGAAAATGTCAAAGGAAAAACAAAATCTACAAATGCAAGTGAGAAGCAGCGCAATTTAAAGGTGGTGTGGAAATCAAATCTTCAAGTATGAAGAAGAAGCATTTATGTAGTGCTTTGTAGTGCCTTGCAAGCACACTGATTAAAGTCTAGTCAATTATAAAACACCGCACACACACACACACACACACACACACACACACACACACACACACACACACACACACAGTTGCTCATTGTTCTGGCAACAGGTCTGGTGATGTATTTCAGTTCAATGCTGACATCTAGTGGTCACAATCGGTTTTGTTTCTCCTCATCAAGCCAAAAATATTCTCAGTTTGGAATATTTTCATAGTCCACAATTCCAGTTTTATGACTAATGTGAAGTCTGATATAGCTACAATTAAAATTTAAGTTTAAGTTTAAGTAAGTTCTAAGATTAGAGAAATGAATAACCATATATTTCCAGGTTATACCTGCAGTGGCAATGATGTAAGCACACAAGATGTAGACACGGACAAGACAGAATACAAAAACACGCATGCAAACAAATGTATAGCTTGTGAGCTGTACAGTGTCAGGATTTACAATCTCTTAACAATCCTCTGACAAACTCGGAGGAGAAAGGAGTAGGGGAGACAGAGGAGAGCTAATTTACTCTCAATTGACACACAATTCACCTTTTCCCAAGGGCTCAGTGTTCACATGAAGTATGCCATAAGTGAACGGATGATTTTCGATTTTCAAAGTTCTTCCAAGTACAAATAAGAAGCAGTAACTAAATATCCATTCGGACTATACAAATGTATTGGAGCTATATATTTCAATGTAGACCTATTTGCAGTAGCTTGGACACATACAAATGATCAGACACGAGGAGAGGTGAAGGAACGTGTCATCACAACAAGACAAGACAAGAGAGGAGAGGAGAGGAGAGGAGAGGAGAGGAGAGGAGAGGAGAGGAGAGGCGAGGAGAGGAGAGGAGAGGAGAGGACAAGGCTGTGTGTCAGTGTGTGTATCCCAGCTAAGTTGCATGTGAGTGGGACTGAGTCAGAGCCTCCTCTCTGGAAGATGGAGAGCAGGGACAAGGAGAGGAGAGGAGAGGACCAGGCTGTGGTTCAGTGTGTGTATCCCAGCTAAGGTGCATGTGAGTGGGACTGAGTGAGAGCCT
>JAVQJL010084622.1:0-14621 GCA_036024295.1 Nannoperca obscura
AATGATTGTGGACTTTGTTTTTACAAACCCTCCATGTTTTCCCAGCACTCTCCATATGGGGTCTGGGGAAATGTTGAGGTCGACAGTGGTTGGTTCTCATTCTGAGGTTCAATGGAAACAACATCATGGTGTTTATACATATGTGAGGCCAGCGGTGGAGAGGCGGACGGTAAACTGTTGAAATAACTATGAACAAGTGAAAGTCACAAAACAGCCACAAGACATCTTATACAGCAGTGGTTCACAACTTTTTAGGCTTTTGACCCTTAAAACAAACCTCTCTACTTGTGAACCCTGCATACAAGTTCCATATGTCTACAGGTCGTGAGCAGTTCAACAATTATTCCTTCTCAGTTTGTTTTATTTAAATACTGTACAGAAACCCAAAGAGGTCAAATATACAATAATTCATGAGAAAAGCACAAAACACAGCCTGAAAGGTTACATCAAGTCTTGGAGAGCACTCCCTTTATCATAAATAGTGCATGTTAATGCAGTTAAAATAGTTATCTTCCTAGAGTTTTGTTAATGTTTAAAAAATCTTGAACATATATATTAACTAAAGCATTTATTCCAGCTCTTGATTCTGTTATTTTGCCATTTATCCGGCGATAAAGGCCTTGCTCTTCCAAATGTTTGATATTACTATTAAGTAGCTAATGCGAGAACTCTGGTTTACTGGCGAGATAAATTAATGAACCAAAAATGAAAAAAGTTTTTTCCCCTGTATTTCCTTTCTAATATTGGCTGATTTCTGATATGTTTGTCCTGTTTAATTACAGTAAAACCCACTTAAATATATAGGGCTGATTGCTTGGTTGAACGTCTGGTTAGATGTCATTAGTTGGTAAAAAAAAAAAAAAAAAAGGTTTATCGTTTATTGTCCATCAGCACACATTTAAGTTCAACGTAAAGTCACGCAAGCCTCGAGTAATGCATGAGGGTTAAAACAACATTGACGCGTCTGAAAATATCCTAGCCACATATAAAGTCCACGTGCTGCATTGTGAAGGATTCAATTACAGAAAGATATGATCTGATCATTTAGAGAGAAAACACTCACTTGAAGTTCATGTTTCAATATTTCAAAAATAAAGACAATCCTGTCCTCATTTATATTAAAACTTTGCAAACAACGATCATAAGATTACTATTCTGTAATAGGGTTTATTGCTTTACTATTGAGTTATTTAAGAAGAAGCCTGTGTAAATTATGCTAACAACACTGGGAATTGACATTTAGAATATACATTTCTTTCCAGAAACAGTGTCCCCATCACTCTGGATGATGTACAGAACACAATGTTGACAGCTTTTATGGGACTATTTCTTCAGCAGGATGTAAGTCCACTGAAAACTGTTGAGAGTGAGGTCTGTGGATTATACAGAGAAGTGGGAAGTCTGTTTCTGGAGAGACGTATTGCTTAAATAAAATTCCATTTACCTTTATTGTATTGGGATGAGCACAGAAATCTCAGAAACATATCTCAAAACCCAGAGCTAATAAAACCAACATTTCTGTATGGCTAGATACCTAAATAATAGAAAGAATAATAAATGACATCTTATAATGTAACCATGTTCTAGTCACATATTACTCGTTAGCCTACATATACATGTCCAAAAAAGTCATTGTCATTATGGCTGCACACCTGGCACGTATGTCAGAATGACATCACCGCTGTAATAACAGGTGAATATACATACATAGAGATGAGGTAGAGCTTTCCTTACTAAGAGTTACTCGTGACTTCCACCATGGCAGAGTGCTCTGCTGGCACTCCAGGCAGCCACACAGACACAAAGAGCCCTTTATATGCCCACGCATGTTCAAGCCCCGCTCAAGACATACTGCCAGATGTCCAAGTGGCGTGAGTGTGTGTGTCTGTGTGTGTGTGTGTGTGTGTGTACACATGTGCCTCAACCCCTCCTCCTCCACCTCTGCAGTGGTATCACCCTGACCACCCCCTCAACCCTGGATGGGTCCAGACTGCTTGTGTGGGAGGCAGTAGGATTTCACTTTGAAATGTGTTGAATCACCAAGGGTCACAACCGAGTACAGCTGTGTGTGTGTGTGTGTGTGTGTGTGTGTGTGTGTGTGTGTGTGAGATAACTAGATGAACAAAGCTAGGATTTCAAGGCTTCTGGTGCCGTTAGCCTTGGGGGCTGCCGAGGCCAGCTGGTCTCGCTCCGGTCAACAGCTCTCTGTTTAGGTTCATCACTTTCTCTCTCTGGGCCACTTTGCCCCTCCTTCATATCAGAAAGACAGAAGGAACAGAAGGCTTCAACCACACACACACACACACACACACACACAATACTTACTTTCTTCATTTTCAGAAGGAAAACAGAAAGAAGTGGTACAGGATATCTAGTTACAGGTGAGTAATATATAGGAGGTAGTATGGGATTAGTACGAGAGGCAGTTAGGGGGTCAAACACAGTGCAACACTTGTGGATGATAAATACACACACACACACACACACACACACACACACACACACACACACACACACAAAAAGAGCAGTCATTCTGTCTCTACAAAAATAAAGTAAGGTAGCCACCCCTCCGCCCCCTTTGTGTGGGGGATTTGATTTGGTTTGATGACAGTTTGGTTATGACCAGTAATGGGAGTACGGCTTCACTTTGATTTATGTGCTTACATAGCCTAAAACGCACAAAGTCAAGAGCCATCCTCCCAAGTTCACCTTCAAACCCAATCTCTTGCTACTGTGATTTATCCTTGTGGCCATCTTGGTGTGAATATTGCTACAAAGCCATGCTGTGAGGCAGTGTCTTATTAGCGTCAACACTGTAGAGAATGTACAAAGATGTTTTTGCACACACTTAGTAAGGATGCCCCTGCAAGCACAGACAGTGAGTTTGCAGTTTAGAGAATTTCTGGAGAATTCCTCCGTGACAGCGAATATATCTTTCATGTGCACTGTCTGGCAATGTGATGTGTGTTGCACAACATGATGAAAACGTAACGTTTTTACAGTTACATTATGAAGAACTGTTCATAGTGTTCTATCTTAGGGCAACTGTGAGCATAATGTCATTTACTGAGAGCGATGTTTACACGGGCTCCAACTTTCTTGCATTACTGCCTTAATTGCTTGATAATTGGATTACTGGTGTGGATATGTAGCCAACACACACACACACACACACACAAGCCCCCTGCACTGGGTAATTTTCACAGCTGCACAGAGAGAGGAAGAGAGGGAAGGAGAAACAGATGAATGGATGGACAGCAATAGAGAGAGATCTAGTATCAGATTACACATCAGCCAAACATTGAACTTCAAAGACCTGACCACATTATAAAACTCACATTACTTTCTTATTTAATCTCATTTGCTCAGAGGAGACAGTCAACACTGCATTTCTGGTTTCTGGAAACAAGTTTTGTTTATGAAACTTGGTAATCTGTTGTTGTTTTTTCTGACAATCTAATTCCTGTCCAAATGAACAGAAAACACATTAGAAACCAATGACCTACATCTCAGAACTATTTTTAAAGTAACTTTCCTCCAAAAAGGGTTTTGTGACACAGTAAATCAAAGCACCAGTGACCCAAAAACCAAATCCACTCACTCCTACTCTGTTTTTACACACAAGCACAAACATAGTTTTCTCTGTGGACACATAAATATGTATAAAGTTCCAGCAAAAACATGTGGGCAGCGAGCTAAAACCACATAAATAAGGTACAAGTCTTGCTGCCAAACTTTTACTTTCTCTGTCCACACTTGTCTTCCTCTTTGCCTCTGTCATTCTTTCTCGAAGTCCCCCCCCCCCCCTCCCCCTCTCCCCCAACCCCCCACCCCCCTTCATCAGACCAGGTGTGTAGAAAAAACAAAGATCTGCCTCTCTGGATCGGACCCAAATCAACAAAGTCGATAAATTATCTACATTTTAAAAAGAGGGCTGCCATATGTAACTGTTGTCATTCGCACACTGATTGATGGAGTCCTCAAAGCAAAGTACAGACAGTCAAAGAGCAAAACATGTTTTTAAAGATTTGGCAAACCCTTGATTAGGTCTGGGTAGTAAAAGAAAAAAAAAGTGTTTTGAACTTCATAAAAAAGGTTGTGAAGATTGTTTTCAACTTGATGTGAAGAAAAATGGGACGGGGCTTTTAGAAAAGCTTGCCTCGGGGTGTGTGTATGTTCTTACAATGTGGTGTATTGTGACTAACTCTTCTGACAGGCCTGCAGCTGGCTTCGGAGAGGATTCTTGGGGGGAGTGTGCGAGGTGGGTGAGGTGAGAGAGTGTGTGCGTGTGTGTGTGTGTCTTGTAAACCAGACACCCCCACCCCCTTTACCCCCAGCACTTCTGCTGGGAGGAATGTGTGGTCCGCCTCCTACGCTGGACGGCTGTGCCAACATTCCTGACTAACAAAAAAGGAGAAAGAGGGAGAGAAAAAAGGAGGACGAAGGGAGCGACCAAGAGAAAGAGATTAAATATGTGGGACTAGAGTGATGTGGAGATCTGCTCCTGGTAAAAGGGAGTAGGGGTGACACTATGTACAAGGATTGCAAGAGAAAGAGAGAGGGCTTGAGAAAAAGAGGCAACCATTGTTACCTAAATTGCCCCTAAGGCCCCATCATAACCCCTTCGACCCTGTAACCCCCCAAGCACACACACACCATAAAAGCCTGCAGGGGTTTCCTGGTATACCATCTCTTTACCAGAGCAGATCCTGGCTTCTGTGTAACGAACTTGCACACACACACACACACACACACACACAATGAGTGTGTATCAGGTCCGTCGCTGATGATTTCATTATTTTCAATTTCTAGTCCTGCCTCAAAAATACTGAGGAAATTCAACAGCAGAAATGTTCACACTCTCTTTCTCTCTCTCACACACATACACACACACACACACACACACACACACACACACACACACCTTAAAACTAACTTTTGCATCAAAACGTGAAGCTGTGACCTGCAACCAACCTTTCCCACAGCCAGCGAAGCAGAAGCCGCAAATTCACCAGCTCAGTGCGAGGCAGACCTGCAGAGTGTGTGACTGCGTGTCTGAGTGTGAGAAAGAATCTGAGACGGCAGACTGTCCACTACACACTGACCCCTGGATGCCCTTTTCACAGCTAGCTAACGTGCTCATTGACACTGTCTCACACACACACACACACACACACACGTTGTTGATGATGCACATATACCATGGCCTGACAATCAGACCAAAAGAGATGAGGGCAGCGTTTCACACATACACACTATACCGCTTTGTTCAGTAATAATATGACTGTGTTTATGGAACCAATGGAAAATGTCACTACTGGCCATTTGTGTTCCATTTCTATTCATGGAACTGGTACACTATTCCACATTTTTTCTTTATGTACATTAAAGGAAGCAATAAACATGTGCAAGGCAGAAAGCCACCGCATTTGGAGACTCACTGCATCTGGCCTCTTTGTAGACAGACTCCTTTTCTAATGAGTTAACAGTTTAAGTTTATATAGGAGCACACATGACGTTGACTACGTCTGACGTCACATGGAAGAACAGGCAAAGCTTGGCTTACAGATTCCAACAAGGAAAATGTGTACAATTAGTGAAAAGGCACTGGTAGAAAAGGTCGTCGCTGTTTTTAGTGAATATAAAGCAACAGCATGTTAGTGTCTGACAGCATGACATACTGGAAGTGGTGTTTGGAGACTCTTTACCTGGTGGCTTCCTGCTCCAGCCGGGAAACGTTGGGCACGAAGAACATGACCCCGAAGAAGAGCAGTGGCTCGTTGCCAAACTTGTCCAGCTGCTTCTTGAGGGGTTTCTCCAGCTCCACCCAGCGATGGGCCGGGGCCTGGGTCTTTCCCTGGAACCACAGCCCGAAGTAATGGGTCTGCAGCCGGGGGGAGAGACGGACGGAGGGTCAGTGAGGCGCACATGGTCAAGGGGATGGAGATGAAGGGAAAGGAAACGACACAAGAAGGAAAGGAAAGAAGAGACTGGAGGCGGAGTGAGGAGGAAGCAAAGAAAAGATAGCTGGATGGAGTTGAGTTGAGGAATACATTGGGGAGATTAATAAGCAGCTTAAATACAACAAGCACATATTTCTCCTTCAAATCTGATCAAACCTTTGACGTCAACATCGTAACTCTATTAAACACAAATGTTAGACCAGACCCCTTGCCAGTAAGATTATCCTGAGAGAAAGGAAATAGGCAATGATGATATCTCACTAAATCAAAATAAAAACTAAGTCTCTTGCTCATTATTTTATCTAGAGATTCGTTTGCTATTTGGACATGAAACACAATTCAGCTGTATAAACAGCTAAAACAACATTCAGAAATAACAACACGGGCCTTTTCCAGCGATATGATCGCCCCATATAAGTTTGTGAACTTCTCAGCAACAGTTCATCTGAAACATGCTGTATTGATTACAACACCGGCCCAAACAAGAGTGATGGGTTACGCAGATGAGTGAGGGGCTGGAATCAGTTTAGACTACAAGAATCAGCAACTACCTCAACTTTGACCAAGAATAAAGAGTTGCTTTGAGATGGTTTTTTTGACATTTGATGTTTCTGACATTCTGGACACAAGCTATAAACCTTATAGAAGGCTATTTGTATGGATCTGGGTCAGGTTTGTCAAACATTTGCTGCTTCCAGCTTTTTAAATGGGAAGATTTGCTGTTTTTGGGGGGATTATTTATAACAAATCAATGAATCTTTGAGGACTGTTTTTTTTGTTTTTGGACTGTTGGTTGACAAAATAAGCTATTTCAAGACACCACTTTGAGCTCTGGGAATTTGTGATGAGCAGTTTTCACATTTGACATTTTACAAATTACCATCGTGAAAATAATTGGCAAATGAATCGATAATGAATGTAATCATTAGGTGCAGCCCTAGTTTCAACATGCCGCGTTGTCATGGTTCGCTAATCAAAACAAACACCGTACTTGCAACCGATGCATGAGCATGCGAGGGACCTGCAATTTGGAAACACGACACTGCTACCTCACAAATTGATTTTGTTAAACGAGGTTTAGACGTGCATCAGAGGTTGTCTCCTAAATAAATCTCACCAAGATTGGAAAACATTAATCTTTTTCTTTTTTTGTGCTGTTTTTGCCCCTATATTATGGCTAACCACATCATTTAGACACGTTTCACTGATTTTGTGGGTGTGTGTGTGTGTGTGTGTGTGTGTGTGTGTGTGTGTCATTGGTTATCACGGAGAGGTAAGCACACCTGTTTCATCCGCGTGGTTCGACTCTGCCGTAATAAAAGGCGTAAAGCTGCAAGGACACGCATACACACATACACACAAACAAAGAGTCCTTTCCTCACATGCAAACAGACACACACTCAAGTCCTCAGGTACAGCAATAAAGATGAAAACAGCAAAGTCAGAAGGACACACACATATACACACACACACACACACACACACACACTTTGTCCTGAGATAGCGTGCATGCACTGGGGCAGACAGCCGCTGAAGCTGAGGCATCACACCACCTTATTTATAACATCACCGACACCTGGCAAATACCACAACACTGTGCGAGTACGCACAAGTACACCGGCCCCCTCTCTCTTACTGTGTCACCAGCTCCAGTGGACGCAGACACACTGTTGTCAACCAAACAGACACAATCACTCTCAGACCTGTGAACAAACGGCCCTGTCACACTCAAAACAACCCCACGTTCGTTCATCTACTTCGTAGAGAAAATTGGGGAGCAGGAGAAAAGGGAGAAAGAGAAAACACACAGGGGGAAAAGCCCAGACAGGAGGGGTGACGTGGGACGGGGGGGATGAGCAGTGTCTCTTTCTTCAGCAGTGAAAAGGGGAGAGACGTAGCCACGCTTCGTTAGAGACAGACAAGAATCCTGCAGGAGAGAGACAGCAGAGGGCATGCAGACACACATGGGGTGAGGGGAGAGACACGTGGCGCGCACGCACACACACACACACACAATCTGACAATAGATTCATAGATGTGTGTGAGTTAATATTTGATATGGGATCATTTCCATGATATGACAATAAATGTTGTGGGTTTGTGTAATGTCTAATAGGATTATGTCATACAGTTTACACCGTGGTAGCTCTCCCCCTAATAAATCTGGATTAGGGCATTGTGGGCAATATTGAACATGAAAAAGCAGGATTTTGTGATGGTGTACAACCCTTGTCAGGTTGTTTTTTATCCATTATTAATTCCTCAATTGATTTTCCCAAAATCAAAATATATTAATATCATAAATGTGCTGTTATTTCATTCTATGTTGCCCACCCCAAATAATAATAATACAAATATTTATGAGTTGAAGCTGACAATCGCTGCTTTTTAATATCAAAATGACAAGAATTCAAAGGTGTCCCTCAGGATTTGTTTCCTGAGAAATCAACATGTTGTACAAATTGCTTTTACTTTGATCAAAGACGAACCTCCCCAAATGACATATGACACGAGCATGTACTAGGGTCACATAAAAATAAAAAAAACTTCTCCTCACCTCCCGTAGCTCCAGCCTCTGGGCCACAGCCTCCAGACATTCCTGTCCCGTGCTCTCCACCGACAGAGTGCATTCAATCACATTGCTGTCATGCAGGCGAATCCTTGTCACAAAGTAGTTCTTGCTCAGGACGTTGTAGCGCCGTGTGCGCCGCAGCTTCAGCCGGAAGGGCATGGCTGGCTGGAGGTCACGGCTGTGTCAAAGGTCAAAAGTCACTTCGGGGCACGCAAGCGGAGAGAGGGGGGTGGGCGGGCTCTATGACCTGGCCGCTGCCCTCCTCACTCTCGCACGACGCCAGCCACACCACCGGGTGGAGAGATGCACCCTGGCAAGGCGCTGGCCCATTCCCAAAGATGTCCGGAGAGGAGGAGGAGGATGAGGATGAAGAGGAGGACGATGAACGGGTGCTGTAGGGGGAGATGGAAAAGAGGAGAATTAGTCAAAAAAAACAAGAAACTCTTGAAAAATATCCACAGATAGTTTTGTGGATTCTTTTCCTCACACATTTGAGCCCATGTGAATGCAAACACTACATGGTGCTCTAATCAGTAAACCCCCCCCCCCACACACTCCCTCCCGTAAACAAGCAGAAACAGAAAACGGACCAAGCTAGCAGAATCACCAGCGATAGCAGCAGCAGCGATGTTAGCAGAGGCAGGAATGGCACAGTAGCGGACGGTTTTGTCCTGTAGTTGTGGCAGCTGTGCTTTCTCCAGCCCCACGAGGCCCAGCATCGGGCAGAGCTGTGAGACAGAGGCAGAGATGCAAAGCTACGGATGAATGGACATCAAACAGCCGAGCGCAGACATCCATCTGAACCCGGCAGCTGGCTTTAAAGGAACTAATGGAGCTTCTAAGTCTCATATCTGCCTGTGTGGGAGGCCTTTCCTCTCCTTTTTTATCTCCCCTCTCCCTCTCTCGGCCCAACAGCAGCACAGTGCCAGACATTGTAGCGTACAGTGTGGTCGTGTGTAAGATCACACACATGCGGCGGTGGCACATATGCTTGCACGGAAAAGCTTTATTTGTCAGCCACTGCCACAAAACAGAAAACGTGAATTAATGCTGTCAATAAGAAACTTATAAAACTGTTGATTACTGCAACATTATGAGGAAGACAAGCAAACACACACACACACACATACACACACAGTGGTTTTAAGGTTGAGCCAGGTCTTTGGGGAACACTTTGAACACATCTCTGGGTTAGTCATCAGTTCTTAGGTTTCATGTCTGTGATGAGGAAAGAGCTTTGAAGTAGCGCTCGACACACACAATGACGAGAATATTTAATATGTAGTCACACCTGTAGTATGCTGTATATTCTGTGCACAACACAACCAAAAATCAATATTTACCCGGGTAAAAACCCAGCTTTAACTTTAACCAAGAGATTCCTTTTGTGGAATCATCAACAGGAATTCATTCAAACAACTAAAAGCAGTGTCATTTTAAAAAGGTGGTGGCCACTTTGTAGCCTTGTTAGAAAGAAACCAGCCCACAAAATCCCCCATAAAAAAGGCTCCATACCTCCTAGGCAGGGAAAGAACATCCTCTCCTCCATACAAAAACACTGACACAAGTCACTGACAAAACTGGCAATACATTACAAAAACTTCAGGAAAGCACATGGAAATGGAAGGACAAAGCCGGGAAACACATACAAATTTAAATAATGTATATAAACACAAACAGAAGAATGAAAAGACCAAAATACGGCACGACAATGCTTCAGTGATCAGAAGATAGAGGACGAATGGTGGTGCGGGGGGGAGGGGGGGGGGGGGTAAAGATGGAGTGGATGTGTTGCTTCTTGTCCTGGGCTCTGGCAATGTGCTGTTGATAGTCAGCTTGGACCCGGGCCCAGATTCCTTTCTACCCTGACTGGAAAAACAGAGCACACCTGACACAAGTATTTACCACAAGGAAGGAAAGTGTGTGTCTGTGTGTGTGTGTGTGACAAGGCTGAGTGAGCGGGAGAGAAATACACAGGGGAGGGAGTCTTGAATGAAAGAGGACAAGAAATTACAAACTGCTGACTTACAGCCGTGTTGTTTGGTAGAAATTGAATCACACTTGCTTCACGCTTGTCTTTTGTAACAGCCGTGCCCCTTTGGGAGCCGTAACACATTCCTTACTCTTGAATCCATCCCAGACAGCTCACTGTAATGTGGCATCATCTTATTCATGCGTTTTTATTGGACGTTCGTGCCAACAATCACACACCGTGTTGGCTGCACCGCAGCAAGTGAATAATTGGGCTACTATGGGTGAGTAAATCAGCTTTTGCTTCGGGATTTGTGGCCACCGGGACCCCAGCCGTCACCTGACAAGAACCACAGCCCCTCTGACACTCGCCTCTGGCTCGGGCTTAGGGGAAGTGACATCACAAGTTGACGGTTAAACCTCCCCAAAATGCCTCACAAAATGTTCCCAAGCACACAGGCTCGTGAGATCACTGTCAACAAGCATACGGACACAGACAAACACACAAAAGACACAAATAAAGACACATACTTTCACTTAGTATACAAACATAGGCATGCATGAACAGGGAACACCACAAACGCACACACAGGATCACACACACACACACACACACACACACACACACACACACACACCCACCAGGTTCGTCAGAGGTTAGCCAAAGGACCAGACAGCAGTTAGCACAACTCTAAACTAGTAATCAGTGGCATGGTTGGGAGTGTGTGGTTGAGTAAAGCCAGACAGACAGACAGACAATAGCTGGGGACCGAACCCACTCCTCGACACAAAAAAACGAAGCTACAACGCTGCAGCAACATTCTCTCCCGACTGTCGTGTTTATTTCCAGCGTGCAAAAACAGAGTATATGAATTTGCACATTGTAATTTTGTGGCATGGAGAAAACGAGAGGGAAAACTGAGGAAAGAGGGTTGTTTTTCTTTTTCAGGGTAGCAAGCTTGGACTAAATATATATGAATCCATTCTCATCTTTTGTTGTGTTTTTTCTTCTTCCCCATAGACTGGTGTGGTGAGGGATAAAAAGGTAGAAATAAAAAAAGAGAGAATATCTTTTGATGTTTAACTGTGTGTGCTTAAAGCACATTACCACACAAGTACACAATTTCTTCCACACTGTTTGCAGATGCATTCTGATCATGTGACTTCTTTTTATAAATCAATCAAGATTAAAAAGTATAGTTAGTGCACAGAGGTCACCTTGTCAATTCATAAAAAGGTGAACAAAGAATAAATTACAAAAGATAAGTCTGACCTCACACCAATACATAATAAAGTTGTGTGTGTATGGGTGCTCCAACATGTAGTTAGAAAGGCAAACAGTGCCGGGTGTTCTGTCAGCCTGGCGTCAGATTCATTTTTATCAAACATTTTTGTGCTTGTGCGTCACAAAATGTCAACATGACAAATTTAAACAAAGATGCCCGATTGATTATTCCCAGCATGTTGTAATGTGTGTAGTTAATGATCTTTCTTTGACAAAAAGAAATATTCCATCATCAACTAAAACAGAAACTGCATGCTGACTGACCATTCGCTAAAGCTCTTATCCTAGCTTAGCAACTGTAACAGCAGCGCACGCTTTGGATTGTTTAAGCTGTGGTCTTTTCTTTTAGCTTGTCGAAATACAAGTCAAAAATACAAGAGCAAAAAGTGTAAGTAATCGAATCCGCTGTGAGTTTATCTTCTCTAACGTAAGCTGCAATAATTAGCATGCCCAGCTAACTAGCTTACTACCAAAAGGTAGTAACACAGCATTACTTCCTAAGCCAGGGGGCACATTATTAACTTACTGTTTACTAAATGGTTTGTTGGGTAACACAGTGTCTTTTTAAAAAGCCCTGTTACAACTAGCACATTCACTGTATAGTATTTCCCCACTGTGTGAATGCCAGTCATGCTACTTTATCTGAGTTTAGGCTAATGTTAGCAGCTTTGACCTGCTCTTTATTGGATTTGGGGAGGTTTAAAATGAGTCCGCTGGAAATATTTAAACTGAAAAAGAGATACTTAGATAGAGAAGAGGTTTTCAGCCAACTCATGGAGCTAACGTTAGCTTAAACTGCTAGCTAAGCACAGTTGATAGAATCCACCAGAAACTTTCCGTCCGTCATTTCAGACAATAACATTTTCTAACTGGCTAGAAGTGAGCAGCCTGCTTTTGTCTACCTCCGTCTGAATTAAACAGACCAAAAGCACAATTATCGATGCAAACTGCGTAATGTGCCCTGTGGGAGCAGAAAGCTTGGCAGGTGTAGCAACAGTAACTAATGAGGGCAGAGTTTCGTGAACAGTCAGGCGATGCTTGTGTTCACATCTGACAAAAGAACGAAATGAAATCTTTTTTTTATAATGTTGACACAGGTTTCACCCTCAGGATGTGAGGTTTTGCTGCCGGTTACCTCTGTACCCACTCAGGTGTGGATTCAGCTCACACAGGGGCCACCTGAGAATTATCACCAAACCAAAACAAGCTGTGACGGACGCCACAACCAGCCTGGCAAGCATTACCCAACAAAACCAACAACTGCTTATCTGCAGGCCAAGCACCCCAGAACATCATAACGAACACCTTATAATGTTTCATTTTACTTGAATACGTACTTTTACGTAACAAAAAGACAATCTGTGACTATTCCCAAGCATCTGCACAGTAACAGAGCTGCTGGTCCGGGTGCTATGTGCGCTCCCGTCTCCTGTTCTCTCAGGGCAGCCCGTCTGTCGCTTTGCTCCATTCACATCCACACAATGGCGAGAACAAAACAGCACTTTGTCGCCTACTGCTAAGACCATTAGACGCAGCACACCAAGGGCTGAGGACGCAAGTGTAGCGTGTGTAACTCAATCAATCGGATCTCTGTTGCTCGTAACTGCCTGAAACACCGACACCACCCCTCTCCTCCCCTCCCGTTACACATGAGCGCTGAAGCAAAACAAACGGGTTAAGTGCTTCACAGCTCATAACGGCTCTTCCTCCGACATACTCTTTTTACAGTTTGGCCTACGAGCCAAATCGAGTACATGCTCTCAGGATGCTTGTTCTCACTCAGGAAACAAACTATATAAACAGTGCTTTGATTTTTTTTCTACATACTCCTGCTGCTGTTGTAGAATAAAATGTTTATAAAATGTCCATCATGGTTTCCTTGAGCCCAAGAAGATGTCCAACCAGCAGTCCAAATATATTTATTTTACTATCACGGAAGGCTACGAAAACCAGCAAATATTGACATTTAAGAAGCTGAAAGCATTACAATTTTTGGCACTTTTACTTTAGGAAAATTACAATTTTCCCGCTCTAGATTAATCATCTAACTAAGTATGACAAGGATTTTCAGTTTACAAATGATATAAAACAGAAAACAGGAACCACAGAATGTTTGGCATTTTTGCTTGATAAATGATTGAAAGATAAATCAAATTATCAAAATTCTTGCTGATTAATTATTGAATTGACAAATAGTGTCAAATCAGAGAGTCACCAGCCACACAGAAGACTCCTAACTTGACTGTTTTTCTACTGTATAGGTCTAAGAACTTTGAAACCTGTTGTATTGTCCTATCTGGTGGCTAAGCTATCTGTTTTTCCAAGCAGAGCGAACACATAAGAATTTGCAAATACTATTACACCAACATCTGCTCCAAAACAGACAGATTTGATCTGATGTTTCCCAAAATCTTCTCAGGACTTTGATCCTCTTTTGCCCCACGGGCTTACCGCGGAGCTAAGACAAGCTCAACAGTGAGATGTTTTGGGGAAACACGGCTCTGAGGTCCACACACCTGGACACATGCAGCCAAAAGTCTCTCCGAGGAACAACTGCTACTGGGAGCTGACCCTGGATCAGACTTTAGTCCAATTTTTGCTGTATGAGAAAAGCACATACAGCAAAGTAGCACGCATGTACACTACCCAGCAACTGCTCTGGACAAGCCACCAGGGCCCTCTGTGTTATCTGACACTTCAGCCATGTGTGTGTCTGTCTGACCCAGAGGAGTGTGTGTGTGTGTGTGTGTGTGTGTGTGTGTGTGTGTGTGTGTGTGTGTGTGTGTGGGTGAGGTGTGTGGGTTTTGTGGGGGGGCGGGGGGGTGGGGGG
>JAVQJL010084625.1:0-21159 GCA_036024295.1 Nannoperca obscura
AGATAGGTCTGTTCAAAAATTTTCTATCATAAAATGTGTATTTTTTACGTAAAATCTGTACCCCCCCCCCCCCCCCCCACACACACACACACACACCCTAATTGTATACTGCAGGTAGAAGTTTTTAGGCTGATGAATGTGACTGCTAATAGTTGCTGTCAACATAGTTTTCTTAATTACAATTAGAATTTCAGTGTCATACTTTTGTGTTTTAAGGATGTGGGTTTCTTTGTGTGCACGTGTGTGTATGTGTGTGTGTGTGTGTGTGCATGTTCACATAAAATTTTGTTAGTCAAAAAGTTGTCTACATTTGTATGTTAATACAAATACTGCATCTCATTGTGCTTTTAAGCAAACTTCAACCTGTGTTTGTGTGTGTGTATATAGGTATTCATTTACGCACGCCTGTGAGTGTGCGTGTTTCTGCATATGCATTTGTCTGCGTATTTGCGTGTGTCACCTCCTCCATTTCTATGGAAATCAAACGCTGCAGCAGCCACAAGTTTACACATTCCCCCTGTTTTGACTCCATTCAATCAACTGTGTGCATAATTACCCTGGTGCCGTATGGTAATCTATTGGGACCCAAATATTGCAGTTTGACAAATCCTTCATTTGTATTCAGTCACTACACAAAGCATCAATTGTGCTTTAGCACACACACACTGCCCACCAACCCCCATACCCCCACCCTCCCTCCTCGCACACCATCACACACACCCCACCAACCACGCCTCTCCCCACTCCCAAGAAACACAAAGCAGTGTGGAACCGAAAGCTGGCTGATTAGAACAGCAAGACATGCTGAGATCTGGGTTTGTCATTAATATTTTCCTCTTCCAGATGGTGCCTACTACAATGCAAAAAGATACCACCACTGGGCCAGCAGACAGGGAGGGGCTTGGCTTTAGAGGGAAGGACAAAATAAAGAGTTGAATTAAACATCTTTTCCCCCTGAAGATGGAAGGACAGATGACAGCTGTCGGGTACTGCCTCTTACTATGCACACTTGTAATATTACAGCAGTTTTCTCATCACTTTATTTATTGTTCAGTCTCACTATTCATTGTAAAAGACATCCATCATATGTCAATTTTGTTATTCAACTGGTATTTATCTGTTTAGATTACACTCAACAATAATAAAAAAAAGAGGAGATCCATCCAACAAACTCCAGGATGATTCAGTTTTCTTAATCCTCCAAAGTTATGTGCACATCTCATCAACGCACACACATGCCACAACACAAATCCCCACAATCCCACACTGCCTGAGGGTGACTGTTTGAACCAGTGACATTTTGAGCCTTATTACATGCTCACAACACAACACGGCACAACAAACAAGAAGACCAATTTCAGTTTTCTCTCTCTCTCGCTATTTTTTCCTCTTCTGCCCCCTCACTGTCATTTTCTTTCCTCTTTCATTCTGTTTGGGATTGAGGTTGAGGGCTAGGGAGGAGGGCTGCAGTAAACAAGGGCGGAGAGAGAAAGAGAGATTAGCACCAGCTAATAATCCCCTCTTTCAACACGTGCAGCTTCATATTTCCAAATTAAAGTGGAGTGCAAGAAAAGGGGCTTATAAAACATTAAACGTCCTCTGGCTCCATCGTGGTGTGCACATTATACTCCTCCCAGCACTGCCCTGGGGGCCTGCAGAAAACTGTGGGATTTGCAGTGCTGAAGTAAACTAAAGCCATACATCACCCAACTGATCAGGCCCTGAGAGAGGGGCCCGGGCCAATCATTTTGAGGTTAAACAATGTAATTTGGATCTTGTAAGTGCAATTTATTTTGCCCATCAGACAGAGGCATTGAAACATTTTCTCTTTTTTTCTCCCCCTGTTAGATAAAAGGAGGAGGATATTTAAGAGAGGGAGTGGGTCCCGCAGAGGTGAGACACCAGCAGCCATTTGTTCGTCAGAGAGAAACGAGTAGGAAATAAAACAATGACTCACTCGCTCAAAAAAACATTGGAGCTGTTTATCTGATGATCTATTTATGTGGATTTCAAAGACAAAATAAAATAAAATTTTCTACATATATTACTGAAAGCCAAATGTGACTATTGGATGCTAGTAAAGGTTTAATCAGCTTAAATACTGTAATAACATGACTAAGAATCCACACCTCTGTAGTGTTGAGCTAAATGCTAACAAGCTGATGTAAGTATGATGTTTACCATGTTTACGTCCTAGTTTATTAGCGCTCAAACATTTGCTAATTATCACTAAACATAAATTTTAGCTGAAGCTCATGGGAATTGTGTACTTAGACATAAACAAAAGTGATTTTGACCTGTTGATGGTGCTACAGGAAAAATCAGGGGATCATCAGAGTCAGCAGGAATCATCATCTGGGGACCATGAATGTCTGTACAAACTTTCTTGACAATCCATTTAGTAGTTGTTAAGATATTTCCGTCTGGACAAAAGATGTGGAGAGAGCGGCCTGGAGACATTGCCATCCCTAAAGCCGTACTGCTAGTGTAGCTAAAAGCATGTTCAGGAGAAGTTAATTCTTTAAAAGAAGCTGTACTGGGTATATGGAGCAAAGATTAAGTATACTACCAATGTAAATGAAAAAGAATTGTTTTAAAACCACTAAATATTTTATGAATTTTTTTCTCATTAACTGGAAGTGTGCTCAGATATCACATTACACACTCTGTACATGTAACAGCTAAGGTGGACACAAAACTAATTGATTTTCCTTAAGGCTAGAAAGAAACCTTGTTAAGAAAAGTCAAGAACTTTGCCATTTGAACCCTTTGCCCCAACCCCCTTTGCAAGTTCACCGTACTGGGATTGTTTTTCTTGTACTGGTCAAAGTTCTCCAAGGTCAAAGACTGAAAGAATAGGTCTTTTTTAGTAAAGTGTACCAATGCTAATGACAAAATATCAGACATTATCTCCACAGAGACATTACAGGTTGTCTCAACAAGAATGGGATTACAAACTCTCTAAATCACTGTGGGAGATTTGCTGACCACAAGACCCAGTGCCAGTTTAATGTCCCCTCCAGTGAGAGCTGTTATCCTCCCCTCGTGAACATATATTTTGGTTATGTCTCTTAATGTGTGCTGGGGTTGGTGCTGGTCAGGAAATCTCCTGCAGTTTAGAGGATTAGAAGCTACAAAGTGCCGCTGGTGAAAAAAGAAAGAGCTAGCCATTTGAGTGATACAAGTGAATTAAGAGATTAAGATGGTTTAGAAAGACTGATTACAAAACCATAGGGGTTTAGAATTGGATAGACAAACCTTGAGATGGGATAAATCCCTTGTACTTTTCTCTTGCACGCTGGCTATTATTGTGCCTCGTGCCAAAACCAACACTCAATCCAACAAAACCTTTTTAATTGATTTGAGTCTCTAGATTAAACACTGTTTGAAGCATAGAAATGACTTGGTCAAGGTTGGTATCAACACTCATTTGTATTAAAGCCTTCCTATTCATTTTTAACATGTGTTAATCCTGACAGTGATGCTGTTTGGTCAAACAAGTACTGAGCAAAAGTATCCAGCAGTTGTAGGAATTTTTAGCCATAATACTGGAGTGGCTGTATGGATGGCAATGTTGGTCTGTCAGTCGATTGGTTGGTCCACCACTTTGGTCCAGACTGAGGTATCTTAACAACTATTGGATGGATTTCCATAAAGTGTTGTTGATACATTAATGTTTCCCTGAGGATGAATCCTGCTGACTTTGGTGAGCCTCTGACTTTCCATCCAGCTCCACCTGCAAGTCAAAGTTTTTATTTGTCCAGTGAAATATCTCAACATCACGTAGATTGTCTCAAAATGTTGTACAAATTTGGTCCCCCTCAGGATGAAATGTAAAAACTGTGGTGCCCACTTAACATTACACCTAGCGTCATCATCAGGTCAAAGTTTGAACAATCCTTTGCCTCAGCTGTACTTTGTGTTTAGTGCTAATTAGCTAATGCTACCATCCATTGTCATTGTTAGCATGTTATACTGAGGTTAGTATTTAACCTGTGCCTAAGTACAGTCTCACAGAGCCTCTAGCATGGCTGTAGACACCTAGCCATGTGTTTCAAGTGACAATAAATTAAATTTAAAATTACAATTTTGTTATTTAGAATGCAAATGTGACTCATAGCCCTAAAATCGTGCATTTGTCAGAATGTCAAATATAGCTCTGCCAAAGGTTTTAATGGTGTGAATTTCCCCCATTATGATATTGAAATGTGCATGCTTTTAAATCCAGATCATGTTTTGCATGTTGATAGTTACTAGGCTTAATTGAAAGGATATCATTTTCTCCATGATCGAAATTAATACACATCACAATTGAATTCTGCTTAACCAAATAAAGAAGGACATACGTATGTAGTTTTGTAATGGATGGACCCTTTAAGTGGATTATTAAGTAGCGGATGAAAACACCCTCTTCTTAGAACAAACAACAACTTCTCACCGGTTCCAATTCATAGACATATTTGGGGGAACACAGTGGGAACATTGTTAATACAAAGAGCAACAGTAAAGTTTAGCCAAAGCTATACTGCCAGGAATTATTCTGGAACAAATCGATCCAAAGTAACCTGCCAGGCGGTGCAACTGTGTCCTAGGAAAGTGTTGAGGAGAAGAAGAACAAACGGAATGAATAAGAAAATGAAAAAAAAATGGAGAACAGATAGGGAGGAGATAGAAAGTGCTGGCCACTGCAAAGTCTCCAAACAAAGAGGATATGTGAGGCGTGTACCTCAAGCCTTTTTCCCTTAAAAGAAGAGCCAGTAAGCACTTTTCTCTGCACTGAAAAGCTAGCTCTCGCTCTTCGTGTCACATCAGCAGTTTTTTAGCGAAGCTCACAAGCACCATATCCAGGTGAGGGGTGTATGTTAAGGATTTCTTCCTTTCCCCTATCAGTCTCTTTCACTCTTATACTCATCTTTTCCCCTCCCCCTCTTCACTGTTTCTCTCATCCTTTGCCAATATGTCTCTCCCTCGTTCTCCCCCTCTCCTTCTTGCACTTTACAATTCTCTTTCTGTCTCCCTCAAGATGTTTCAAAGCCCATATCACTTCTTTCAGTCTCTCCATCTCCCCTTTTTTTTAACCTCTTTCTCCCAAACTCTCTCGCTCCAGACAGTTTGTGTAGATATGCATGGTTGTTTGTAAGTGGATTTCTTTACATTTAAAAATCTACATTTGCTTTCTGTCTTCTCATGGTATCCTATCAGAAGCTTAAAAAGAAAGAACAAATGTGTGGCATGTGAACATGTATGTTGTGGGCACGCAAATGTTAAACATCTATAGATCATGGTATCCCAACCAGTTCTTATTAGTTGTGAAATGTGTGTGCAAAATTTATGAGGGAACAACTAAATATGCATGTGTTAAGAGTTTTGATTTTGTTAAAGATGCATATTCACATAAATTTTATTTTTGTTTCTGAAAAGCTTTTTTAAATATTTAATGGGTAATCACATTGTGGGAGTCTTATTTACTGATGAAGGACAAACAGAATATTTGCAAGTGACTTTAAGCACACACACAGACTAACACACACAAACTGGAAGCAAGCAAGTGAGCACACACACACACACACACACATACATGCAAGGGTCCCTGGGTGGCTAAATAGAAGAGCTATTCATGCGACTGGAACACCCCCGACTGTGAACACCACTTTCCCTAGAAAGTGAAGCTGGGGCACAAATCACATTTTCTGCACAATTAAAGCAGGGCTGCCGCTAAGTGTATCAGAGACTGGCTCTCCGCAGGAGCCCAGGGAGTCAGCCGGCCCGTCCCCTCTCCCCCCATAATGGCAATGTGATAAAGATGGTTTCTCTGTAATTAGTTTCTGAAAGTTCTCATTCAGTGAGTGAGGCCACAGACCGAGCAGCAGAAAAAAGGCCACTTTGTTCTGCGACCGTGCACTTACAGCACAGACCTTATTTAAAGGGAGGTTGATGACAAATCGTATTGGACAGTTGTGTCTGTAAAAAAATGTCAGAATAAGAATAATGCTTGCACTTTTTTTACAAAGCAGTGTTTTCATCAAAAAGGGTTTCAGTACTACTCCTTGATAAGGAAATGTTTGCATGTGTAACAAGGCTATTTTATGTCTCCTGTTCATTTTGTGGTGCACTTTAATACAGAAAAAAAGACCCACAGAAACACACTCTTCAGTAAAAAAAGACTTAAAGCTAACCACTGCATTGAAGGGGAACATAAATACTGAATACCAACTCACCCAAGTTGCTGAGAATAGCATAATTAACATCTCAACGTAATTTTATAGGCACATAGCATGATTGTCTTCTTGAAAGCAGTAGATTTGCAGCCTGTTACTTTAAGTGTAGTGTGTCGAAAGAGAACTTATGGGTTTCAGTTCAGTCACAGCAATAAAAGCCAAAATAGTTACATTATATTACCCCATTACCCCATCTTCTACTGGTACAATAGTCCTATATAAGGAGGGACTATTTATGAATTCGCACAGAAGTTTCAGTGATTTAACACCAAATACAAGTTTGGTGTAGACTCTATTTGGGGGCTAAACTGCAATCACGGAAGAGAAGCCCATAATCAGCTAGAAAAATGACACCCTTTCTTTATCATCACTGCACTGGATTTTAAAAGGAGCCTTGATACTGATGGTGGTGGGTAAGGTGGTGAGTGGATGTTTGTCAGGAGCTGGAGACAGTGAAATAAAGAAGCTGATGGGGTAAAGAGCACTATGATTGGTTATTGTCTCCTGTGTGGGTTGGAAAGACAGTATGGAACATTTTAGGTTACTTGATTTGGTGAAGTGAGCAAAATGGATGCTGTGTCTTGAATTTTAATCCCTGGTTTTGATAATAGAAAGAACTTGAAAAAGCAGAGAGTTGTAGCTTCATTCATTAAAACAAGACCTGAACCAAGAGTAAAAGTATGGGAACAATTTGGGAATAAGGCAGTCCTCTGGGACGGGTTAGAAAATTCAAGGTTATATTGACAAAAAAACATCAGGGGTCATTGTATGGGGTTCTTCTGGCTTAACTCTTTGAAATGTGCTAATGCTATGCACCAGAAAACATTTCTCAACAGACAGGTAAAAAAGAGAGAAACATAAAACTTCAGACAACATTGTCACAACCACACAACATGTGCTGCTGGCTGTTGTGGTGCCAGTGCCACCAGCTGCCTGATGAAGGTCCCTCCTTGCCAACTGGCTGATGAAGGACCAGTGGAGCCACCACCAACAATATGCATGATGAGTGTGAGTTATCAAGATGATTATGGTAGCAGCACTCTTTATAAGCGAGCATCAACAAGGTTTCCAATCTGATGTAGGATGTAGGGCCACTGTCATCATCATTTTTTTTACAATTGGATTACAATTGGCACACGTATTATTGATAAACAGAAGAAGAAGATTTAGAAGCAAAATAATAATAAAAAATAATAATAAAACCCCAAAAACACTTTACTATATCATGAGCCCTAGTTATTGCAAGCAAGTTGCAGGTAGACGCTTGGAACCAAACTGAGGAGACAGTCAATAACAAGTCATTATCATCCTGATTGTGTGTAAACACACAGAAACACTGAAGCTGGAGCTCAGCAAAATAATGATTCATGTTTGTGTTTATACAATTCACTGTAAACTGACAAAGATGTGATGATTAAAGAAATGCAAAGACTGAATCCCCTGACAAAGACAGACAGCATTACATGCATTGACATCCCTTGAGAAGGTCTAATTGGTGACAGTGTCAGTAAAGATGGAGGGATAACACGGGATTCTGCAGTTGAAGTGGGGGTTATTATGAGTGGTTGAAGAAGATAGAGGTAAATGGTGGATGTTTGCCTCAGAGAGTATGCAAGACACAGAAGCAGGAAAATAAAGAGTACACCGATTAGTGACTGGCTCCTGTATGAGTAAATGAGAGAAAATAGACAGTTTGAAGCTTACATGATTGGACGATACATAGCAGGAGGGAGTTGCATCTGGAATTTTAAACTGACTGGTAAAGAGGGAAGCTGGAAAATGTATGGAAACAAGCCAAGATGTGTAGCTTAACTGATTAGAGAATGAAAGAGTAGGGTGCAAAAGATTTAAGGATGAAGGGTTCCTGATTGAACTTGCATTACATTCCATAAAGTGATGCTATAATTCAATACAATATCCAGTAGGCAACAAGCTCACTGCAATCAATATAACACTGGTTTATTCTGACCTCAGATAATTTTTTTCATTATTTAATTTAACTTATTTCCTGAGTAGAATTAATATGGTTCTGATGATCTCTGGAGTTAAGTAGCCCATGAACTGGCACATAAAATATCCATAACAAGCGCTTTAAAATTAGAATAGGATACAAAGGGAAAGGACGGACATTTTAAAAGAACCCTACAGGAACATAAGGAAGACAATTAAAAGAGGGAACCATTTCATCACATTTCACATAATGGATATTTAAGTTTGAAGGTCTCACTTTCATTACACCTCTGTGATGAAACCTGGCTTGTGCGAGAGGTAATGTTACCACCAAGAATGCGTCGTCGAAAGCAGCAGTCCAATTCACTTCTCAATATGACATCTGTGAAGGGGGAGATTAGCGCATGAATCACAAATACTTCCTGCTGCAGCCTGGGATAGCCCTGAGGAAAATGCATGTGACCCAAGCATGAGGAATTCTCAGGAGCTGTCAGCCGAGATCAAACTCATTTGCAGACCACAAGCTTCGGCGCGCAAACACGCCACTAACGTGGACACAGTGTCTGAGATTGGATTGTTGCTCCATCTTCTGCTGTTCTTCTCCTCTTAGTTTAGATTTAGAAATCACAGCCTTAAAAGCAATGACAACCACACAAATTAGTCTTGTAAAATATAACTTACACATAAAGAAATCAAACAGCAATAACACACTGGATAAATATGTGTTGTATGTATAACATAGGATAAAAGGTAAATTAAGTAAATATCAGAATCATAAATCTATGGCAATTATAAAACTGCGTTCATGTTTTTACGTACAGTAGTTGTGCTGGATCCTGAAAGAGATTACTAAATGTGATACAAAATATTGTATGTTTCTTTATTATATTTCATTTTGATCTTTATTATGTAGTGACAGCTGAGGAGAGACAGGAAAGATGGGAGAGAGAGAGAGCGGGGATGCCCAGGAACCCGCGCTGTTGCAGTGAAGACTCAGCCTTAATAACATGCTCTACCGAGTGAGCTACTGGGGAGCCCCCAAGTTTTTTCTTGTTTAAAATTAGTTTTTTGTACTGTTTTGCCACTATGCCCTCATTAACATTCAAAGTGTACAGGAGTAAAGAGATGGGGTCCATAATTCCCTTTGTCAGGATGGACTGCCCTTTTTTTTAAGCCTCACCTCTTTTACCCTATTAGCTGCAACCCCAATGACCTAAAACTATACACACAAATACGTATATATACACCCCTTTTGTCCTCAAGGATAAACAAAGAAATTCCCTGGAATGTGTGTGATTTTACATATGTGTGTGTGGATGTGTCTGAGATTATGCCTTAGAGCTCCACTTGGTCTCTCTGTATGTGTTTGCATGGTGCAACCATACGCCTTCATTCACCGCAGGGAAGCCATAGCTTCTAACCTCTTTACTTTTTAATATTCTTTCACCTCTACTAGGCTAAATCATGTCCTGCATCCACCTATTCTAAGCACACACAGCAGCTACAAGGCAGAGTCTGCCCGGAGAGGATACACAACTCGTGGCCATGATGGACGGTGTCATAAAGTTGTGACTGAGGCTGTTTTTTTCTGTAACTAGGGCCGGAGTTAAGGGGCGAAGAGAATGTATGTGACTTGTGAAACCAAGATGGCCACATGTTAGGAGAGACGGAGAGCAGCGGCAGAGTGGAGCTGGTAGAGCCCCCGGGTTTGGTGATAATCTCAACACACACAGAGCTCAGAGCATGGAGCCGGCGGGCCTTGGTTTGTGCTGCTGCTGTGCCTGTCACGTTTCCGCCACCTCCCAGCAGAAATAACCAGTGCTGGCAGAGCTGGTGGCCGGATGCAAGGAGGTGCCAGTGGCTATAACAGCAGATATATCGCTTATGAGATCAGATGTCTGCAGGGGTAGAGCAGCCGTGAGAGACTGTGAATGAGAGAGAGAGAGAAATGGAGGGAGAGAGAGAGAGAGAGAGATACAGCATTCACATCAGAAGGGAAATTGCTTTGCTGCCACCAGCCCTTCGGTGGTAAACACAGCGAGTTAGTTTGTGTGGCAGAGAGTGGGTATAATTGTCTTGACATGGACATTGTTTCGATGGACAGAGGGAGTGAGGAGTGAGAAAGGAAGAGAGTAGGGGGGAGTAAGGGGTGGCTGTGAAGTATGGATTCAGGAAATTGGCATGGCGTTCACACACTGCCAGGGTAAAAGTGGCTCAACGGCAAGGGGAGAAAATTGTTTATGAAGCTTTCCATCCTCAAATCTAAACTGAACAGTGAGGGGTGGGAGGGGAAGGAAGAGAGGAGCGGATGGGAGAGAAAGAGAGAAAATTGGATGGGAAGGTGTCTTGGGGAAAAGGAGTTGAATAAGAAAGCAGCAAGTGGAATATATGGATTAGAAATTAGATAAAGCCCAGAATGGACTGTAGACTGAACCTACTGCAGCCTAAAGGCTAGAACTACACCAGCACGGGACTACTTCCCCTTTTTTTCACTTCAGAACCTATGGTTATGCACATAACATTATACACTCTCATAATGATTACTGCTATAATTCACAAGCTCAACCATTCAGGCTGAATTTATGGCACCATCATTTACGGTTACATAAAATGACATTGTATAAAAATGCAATTGTGCAGTATAGGGGCCATTTTGCAATGTGAGAGCCACATTACCTTGGTGACAAACATAATGCTTCTCTGTGGCATTGAACATGGTTGATAAACTGGAACTAAAGTAGATGATATCATATTCAAGCATGGGGAAAAGTGTAACTATTTAGTGTTGATGCTGATGATATTATAAAATGTAATATATTTATATAATGGGTTATGTACTGTATATATTGCACCCATATATATTTAAACCACAAACTGCAGGATTCCCCATTGACCAAATCCTAAAACTTGTATAAACTAAACTATAAACTACTGTATAAGTGTAAGTATAAGTGTCTTGGTTAGATTTTGCATAGAAATATTAACACTTTACCATTTTAAATATTGCGCACTTCCAATATGAATGTCATGTTTTTACATTTAGGTATTCAATATTTTTTTGTATAGTAGCTGAATAATATAATTAGAGTTTTCCGAAAGTATTCAACAAATTAGGATTTTGAGATTGGACTTTTTTAGGTTAAAGACCTTGGCTGGCGTGAGGAGCCCCATTACACTGAGGTTGTTCATTTCCTGGAGTCCACATGTGCAGCCACAATGGTGATGGATTTGATCTGAAACAGCTGTGTCACCCCTCATCAATCCAGACCTCATAGAGAACATACTCTGCCATACTGCTGCATGCTTAGTTGCATCCACTCCTCTTTCTCTCCCCCTGCTCTCCCATCCGCCCAGACTGTAAAACACAAACAGCCACACCAACTTCCACTTTCTTAGAAGGATCTGGCTAGCTAGCCTTGGCAGTCAGTGTGCCGGGTTCCCCTTTAGCTGTGGAACTGGGCCATGGGGGCTATGGGAGATAATCCGGGGCTCCGCTGAGTGGTGCAGGCATCAGACACATAGGGAAGAGTGGATTACCCCAACTGGTAGAGATAGCAACAAGCTTTAGGGTGAGGGTGGGGTGGGGGCTCTGGCCCAGATAAGAGCATAGGAAAAGAAGCAGGGCTACAGGAGGGGATAAGACAGGGAAGGAGGAGGAGGAGTCCAGTATTGAGGTAGTAAGCAGAAAGTGGGAGATGAGGATCTGGTGAATAGACTCTGTGGTCCTCCACAATGGATTTAGTGAGACTTGACGTATGTAACAAATTATTTTGGTTTAAGAAAAACCTGTTTTTCTGTGAGTTTCTGTGTGTCTTTATTTCTGATCCTGAATACGTATATACCAGGTGCTAAACTGCTTGGAACAGTAGGCCTAAATGTATATATGCTGTAATGTTGTCAAAAGCGTTTCAAACTTTTCTTTTATACAGCTTATCTCAGTGGTTACCAATGCTTTTAACTTTACTACACCATTTTACTTTTGTAAATGTCTAATGGTTTACCTTAGCTTTAGAATTAGTCAGTATTCTTTATTTCATTCACAGCAATCCAAATATCGATCATCTCAGTTCTGTAGAAATTGCTACACTCATTGATTCAGCTTGCATTACTAATGTGAAAAATTGGCCTTTAAATGGCATCTCTATTTGACAAGTATTGACATTACCAGTATTACTTCTACCACTTTTATACTTTCAGTTACACCTCCTCCTATGTTTCTTGATTGTCTCCTTTTTTCCTGCAATTTGTTTATAATTAGCCAGTCCTTTATAAGTACCACTAAAAGGTACCATTAGTCCTGTGAAAAGCATTCTAAGTGAAAGTTTTTTAGTGTCTCTTGAACTCTACCGAGCCTCGACAAGCAGCATTACATTCTATTCATAAAGCTATGAGTCATTGTCTAGTTGTCACTAATGCTACCTTCAGGCATTCAAAAGACTGAACCATAAATGTTGTAATTTGAAAAAAAATAGATTTCAGAATTCAGAATTCAGCTGAAATGAGAGAGTGTAGTTGTCCATTATTTTCCAGCTTGCTGACTGTCATTTACAGGGGTGTTGTCAAAAAGCACAATGAATATTCCATTTTGGTTTAATTCTAAATTAAGTTGAGCTACAATGGGCAGTAAGGAGTTAACCTAAAACCTTCTCCGTGCTTTACTGATCATTGATCTTTTCACACTAATTAAAGCATAGCCAAGACTATTTAACCAAGCTAACGAGAACAGGCAAATTCAGCCTTCCTAATGCTGGGAGACCATGGCAATGAAGTACTCTTAACCTACTAACTGAGACACACACACACAGAGAGAGAGAGAGAGAGAGAGAGAGAGAGAGAGAGAGAGAGAGAGAGAGAGAGAGAGAGAGACAAAGAGAGAGTGAACTGAAGATAATTAATCACAATTCAAACCAAGCAATTAAAAGGCAAAGGGAGCAACAACAAACTGTTACAAAAAGCCACCAGCTTGATTTATTTATTAGTTTGGACCATTCAATTTGGTAAATAAAAAAAATTGTTTAACATTTTGAGAGCGATATTAGACAGATGAAAAGACCATTACCACTCTTAACTTAGCTTAGCATTAGGTCTTTTTGTCACCATGAAGTAGCCAGGCAACCAGCAGAAACTTCAGGAAATAGCTGCTCCCTGCGTAGAAATAGTCTACCACACAACACTTTGTCAATACATTGTGTCATATATAGACTTTTTGTACAGATTTAAAATGTTTATTAGTGATGTTTAGAGGTGCTGGTAGGCAGATGTTATTTTTTTTTACCTTTGGACAGAGCTAGGCTAGCTGTCCCCCCCACCCCCTACTTCCAGTTTTTATGCTAAGCTAAGCTAACCCTCTCTTGGCTTCAGCTTTAAATGTAATAAACATATTAGATGTGATGAGAGTGGTATGAAGCTTCTCATCTAGCGTTGACAATTAAGCAAACAAGCATATTTCAAAAAATGGCAAAATATTCCTTTAAGGTTTTGGAATAATGTAGTTAGTTACTTAGTGTTACTTAGTAACAAAGTCTGCATTTAAAAAACAGCTGGCAGTTGTTTGAAGTAGTTATTTGTATCAAATGCACCTTAAGATGTTTTGCTGTGATTGTCTCCATGTAAGAAAATATGTTTGAGTCTTTAACTCTGGAATGCTCATGGAATACTAACCAAACTACACCCACTTTATACTATGTTTATTATGGATCCATAGGCAGCTCTCATCCATTACCTTCCTATATTCACTAATCCTTAGATCAATTAGAAAAAAGTGAAAGCAGAGGGTAAGAAGGGAATGACTTACAAAAATGAAACGCAACCAGTAGTTCATCTGTTGATGCTCACCTAGGGGCATCTGCTTGCCAGGTCAAAATCCCCATACTATACTATGAGGAGTCACAATCAATAATGCATCTGCGTGGATGTGAGGGATGCAGCTCAAAGGCATTTACTTATCTCAGATGCCAGTTACCACTTTCATCCCTGGGACATGCACGTCGTGTGTGCAGGGGGAGCGTGTGTGTGGGGAGGTCCAGAGAATGCAGTATTTACACACTTCCCATCATGTTTATTTCACACCTTGATGTTTTCATCTACCCTTCGCCTCTGAGGAAATCAGCACTCATAAAGCAAGAATCAGCACAGGACTTTTAAGTCACTCATGCAAACTATTTGTGTAGTGTTTGTTTTTTTAACCTGTTGTCCTATTTACAGAATCTAATTGCACAGAGCATTTGTTCAACTTAGTCCAAAAAGGACAAATACAAAAACAAAAGGCTGGCTTTAACAACAATGAGCTAGAGGTGCAGCCACACTTACGACTTCCCATTGTAGTTAGTAAAATTAACAAGTCACTGAAGTCATTTCAGTGGCCATCTTTAGACTTTGATCTCATTGTTCTTAACTGATGCCATGCATAAATACTTCAATGTAACCAGTGCTGTATTGACTGTCAGTTATATTGACAACCTGGGTAATAATTTTGTAACTCTGGCAATCATTCTACCGCTTATTATAACATCCTGTCATAGTTAAATGCTTAGGTCTGGATAAGCACCGAAACAGCTAGACGCAGCTCTACAACAGAGCCCTGCAAGGCAAGCAAACAAGAGGTTAGACAGCCCTAATCCTAAACCTAATTATTTGGAAGCAAACATGAAGATCAACACACCCAAAATATATTTTACAATTGTCCATATCATTGTAGAGCACACTGTACAGGTGTAGGTCAAAGCTACACTGTAAGGAAATAGCTGTAACTGTATGAATTTAACTTGAACTGATTGACATGATATGATATGTTTTAACACAGGATTTTTTCACAACATGTCTAACTGTGTGTATGTGTTTTTTAACTTAATGGTCTCTTTTGTAAAGTGGATGTGTTGCTGTACTGTATGCCCATAACCCAGCAATCAATTAGTGACTAAAACTACAGGAATGTTTAGACATATGTTGCGTAAAAAGGAGAGAGAGAGCAAAAAGTAAAACAAATTCCTTCAAGGTGTTTGAGAGGGATTGTTGCAGTGTTCTCCTGGTAAAAGTAAGGTAAATGTACCTAAATTTTGCTTGTTTGTGAATCACGCAGAGAAACAAATCACCTGGGCAGCCGTTGAGTGCAGTAGTAGGAGAGCAATCAAAGAACAGATGCAGAATCTCTTTGGGCCACATTTTCAATAGAGGTTGTGCCACTGTATGAGTTGCTAGTATCAGGATGGAAAGGCATACTAGTAGCTGCATGTGTGGAGACATTGAGAAACAATGTCTAATCACTTGTAGTTCTTATTTGCTATATAATTTATTAGTCTTGCTTTCAGAAAATGTTTTGATCAAGTGCAGACTGTTCAAGTGATGTAGAACACTAGAACACAAAAGCTGCGCTACCTGAAATTCATTAGTCATTATGTTTCATTTTGGTCTCAGTGAGTCAGGGAGAAATAAATACACTAAATTATATATTGGCTCACAAACACACAAGGGTGTAAAATGACATAAACAGATTAACCAGCCCTCAACATCTGAAATTTGTGCACCCCATTTTTACTGCCTTTTAAAAGGTTACTATACACTCTTTTGTATACATGTTTCACACGTTTTGTCTTCCACCTATATAAAATTCACTTGTCTTAACTAAAGCTAAACTCAAAACAGACACGCCGTACTCTGCACTGAAGTCAGCATGTCCAAATATTGAAGTCTTGAAGAGCCTTGCGTGGCAGCACATTATTCAGGTCTGGTCAGGTCTGGATCGAGGCCAAAGGTGACAATAAAAAGCCAGTAACAAACAACATCAAAGGTGGGATATATGGATCATTTTCTTCTTTCAAACGAAGAATTGGTGTGTGCTAAGTATACTGAGTGATTGGTTGTCCATATATTGAACAACATTGTGTTGACTTCAGCTAATGCCGATATGGACGCCAGAGTGTCAGCCTGGACTGACACTTTTGGCTATTACCTTAATGGTTTGATGCCTACGAGCAGAACAGGCATGGGGACAAAGAATGTATGTGGCTGCTTAAGATCCTGCAACCACTAAGGGCCAATCAAGGATTTTCTCATGCTGTTATCACTCGGAGGAAGTTGTTGGAAATTAATGTTTGGGTGTTCTGCTCACCATGTTGCCTTCGTGACCAAGCCTAGTAAAAACCTATTCAAAATTGGATAGAAGAAAATATTTCATCATTTATTGGGTTTGTTTTTCACTAATATTTCATTTGTTAAAATAAATTAAGACTTATTAACATCCCTATAACCTTAATGGTTAGGCCATGGTTGTGGAGGCTGAGCTGAGAGAGAGTGTTCAATGTGTGATGTGGCACAGCACAGATGTTGCTGCACTGATTAAGTTAAGGTGCTGTGTTGATGTCAAAATTTTAAGTTCTTGACTCGACTGAAGACAAAACTGTTTATTTCGAATCAATGCCATGCAAATTTCTTTTGCCTCATATCGTCCACAGCTGCTGTCAGACATGACTTGTTTGGCTCCACAGTCACTGTTATTGTCGGATTAATGGTAGAACATGATACAAAACACATGTAAGTATGATTCTTTTTATTGTATAGGTTAGTGACAGTAGACAATATTCTTTATCGGCTAACCTGGCAGTTATGTCGTACAGTCAGTAACATTACTGTCAGTCATTTGTCATCTACTGGATGTGTTTTGTGTGAAGCTGAGACACATACATACTTTTACTGAAACACAATTGTATGTGAAGCATGTATTTTCCTTTTGTCTCTTTGTAATTAACCTTCTGCCCTTATATCCTGTTCTACTGAAATAGCTTTCAGCATTGTGACTTCAAACCTAAAATTTGTAAGTGACACTGTTATATATTAACACTCAGTCATTCAGAATTGATTAAGCTTTTAACCCAGATAACACAATAATGATCCCATATATCAACAATCACTTGATTAATTACAACTCATCTGACTTTAATAGCATGTGATTCTTTTTTAACAGTAAATATACAGACAAGGAGTAATTAGCACATGCTGTATATCATTTATACTACAGCTAATTCAGTTGTATTATATTTATTGATATTTGTCATTTTATATTTACACAGCTTGAACTGAATAAAAAAAAGGCAAAGGCAAGGCACAAAGAGAACGGAAGTGAGGAGAGAAATGACAGGAGGTGAGAATCCAGAAGGGAAGAAGAGAGATGGCAAACAGATACCTTTCAATAAATCACAGCGCCTGTACTGTAGGCCCTCACACACAGCCGTTCAGTGTTTACTTCGCTAATTCATTTAGACTCACAGTTCATGTCAAAGCACACCATTTTTCCTGGGAACCTTTCAAAATCTGCTCCGGGATCCACCCACTACAAATAATGTCACTGGTGTTTATAAGTGTTTATACTGGCCCTCTTACTTTCAAAGCAAAGCATTACATCTGAAATTGGATTTTCACATAGTTGGGCTACTATCTGCATTTTACACAACACGTGCGCCAACATCCATACACCAGGCCTGCTGCTGTTAAAACCCCTCCTGGACCAGCAAAGAAGAAGCTCTTTGGGGTAATGCTCCTATTGGACCAGTTCCCCCGCGGCTCTCCTCCTGCTTCTCCTCTCACCTCTCTCTGAACTGGTTAATCACATCTCTTAAAGCTGGGCCCAATGAGCCCAGTAGACAGCCTCTGGGGTCCTGCCCACAGCTCACAAAATACACACAGGCCTTCATGTTGCATGGTTTGTGTGTTAAAGTGTTTGGTGTGGTGTGTTGCGAGATGTGGGTCTGCATGAATCCGTTTTTGTTTGTGTTTGGGTGTGTGTGTGTGTTTGTGTGTGTGTGCGTGTGTGTGTATATGCTGAGCTGCTGTGGACGGGATGTGGGGCCGGATGTCATATTTCGTTTGCCTTAGCCAATGGATAACCTTGCACGCTGCCACACACACATTCACACAAGCATTTACGCACACAGACACATACGCATGAATTCATTGCATCCCCATGGCAATGTTTGGTGAATCAAAAACAAAGGTCAAACAGAGTTCACTGCGCAGACATGCACCCAACAGACAAAACTATACACATTTTTTGCCTATTATTTCCATATTTCAACTTGGTCTAGGAGTTTGCGGCCCCTGCAGTTACATTTCTTAGATCCTATTCAGTCCCTGAAAATAGAGTTTTCACTCTGTTAACTGTATTTGGTATTCAAAGAAATTCATGGGGGGGACACGGCTGTTCAACTAATGCTCACAAGTAACAAACAAAAAGGATATACAATATACATGGGGTCCAGACAAGGATGGGAAGAACAGTGTAAGCAAATGAGCTAACTTTTCTTGTTTTTGGGCTTGCCTGTGTAAATATAGAGCTTGATAAGTCGTCTCTCTATGCTTAATTGTCTGGATTAAGTTGTGTTCAGTATAAGCAAAGTTTCTGGTGTATTGAAAAATGCAGTACTGAGGAAAATATACAGTTTGTATCACAGAGTGAGGAAAATGCAAAGTTAGCAAAGTAGAAACAAAAAGGGTCTTAAAATGCTTGAAGAAATGTGAGAACAGAGAAACTTATTCAGATAAAGAGCCGCAGAAAAACCGAGCGAAGTAGAGAGAATGTGAAAGCTCATTGATCAGCATGGATTTGAGAACGAGCCTGAGCTTGCTGGCTCAGTGTGACGTGGGCCCAGGCCCAAATCAGTAAGACAACACCTTTGAAATTCTCAATAGCTTCCTTGTGAATCAGCCGTCCCCTTTCACGGCTGCCTGGAGCAGATAACAGGCTCAACTCTGTTAACAATCTCACCTAATAGACTTCTCTCCTGTCAATCACATTTCAAAATACCAATACAGCCCAGGAGCTTACTCACGCATTCATTCACACACACACACACATACTGCGAACTTGCGAACACAGATGCTGAACACCCATGCATGCACATGCTCTCACATTTGTTTCTCACTTTCCGCCATCTTTGCCTGCCTTTCACTTGTGGGTCAGCAGTCTTTGGAGTACACTCCACCTGCACTTGCATTCATGCAGTCAAAACGACTTGTACAAGTGGACGTAGAAGTCCTTTCAAATGGGAATTTCAGAGCTTATTTGCCCCTTGAATGCCAGCAGAATCAAATATCTCAAGTATCGAGACATTTCACATCAAAACACCTTTAAACCTGCATATGCAACTGTGTTAACACCAACAAATAGAGCGATGACCCATTTAACCCTCCTGAGTTTTATTTATGTATGTATCATTGTGTATATTTCATTTAGACAACTCACGTTGAAATGTTTATTATAGCTACAGAACATAGTTAGAGTTTGGCGTCTAGGCTCCAAACTCATCACTCCTATATGTTTACATAGGGATATATGGGAGTGACGAGCAAATATATTAAACACCCTAGCTGAAGTTTGTAGGTGGATGCTGGGGTGGTGGTGGGGCTGAAAGAACAAGCGGCAATACTGATGCAGGGCAGCAGTGGCATTGACAGAGAGCAGGAGAGATTGGAGATTTTCGCAGATTAAATAGACCGCCAAATTGGGAGGGTGTGTTTGGTAGATGGTTGTGGAGAGTGAGTCTGTAGCAAAGAAGCTCGCAGGTGTTGCTCCATTTGTTTTAGTCAACAAAAACTGTTTACATTCTAGTTTAGTTTTCATCTGGGAAATTCTAGTCTCATTTTTGTCAACCATTTTCCATTGTATGTCTTCTAAGCATTTTAAAGCTACAGCTGCTGCCAACTTTGTTGAGTACAGTTACCATGGTTACTGTTACTTATCTTTTTAGAAAAGGCATACTGGTCTGCATGTTTTCCCAGGTGTTTTGTTTAACGCTCAGTGGATTGTAAATGCATTTAGTCATTAAATCTTTCTTTCTTTCAGGAATGTTAACTAACTTCATCAACAGAGACAAAACGTTACAGAATGTGAGATGCAAGAGGTCAAGTAAACCTTTGAACAAGAGATATTTTGGGTGGCGGAAGAAACAGTTTTACTAATCTAAGCTACAGTGTTTGACTGCATTTGTCTATTTTTAACATTGATATTTAGTCTTAATTTGTTCACAAAAAAATGTAACACATTTTGTACTTATTTTCCTTTTCTTTTGTTATAGTCTCATTTTTCTTGTAAATAACAGGTTGTAAACTAATGTTCTTGTCATAGTTTTTGCTGACAAAATGTATCTTTGTGTTTTTCTGTAAAGTTGCCCACTCAAAATACACAACCCTTTCAGGTAGGCTACAGTAAATCACGACCACTGGCAAGCGTTAACAAGGCACAAAAAAAATACAAAATCTTATCCTTCATAGAAAAAATACATATACATATAAACTCTCAATATAAAATGTGTCGAGATATTTTCTTGTCGCTCTCAGCGACTGCTTAATATCACAGTGTGTCCTGATCCGACACAGCTTGGTAGAATACTGTAGAAACAATAGGATACAATGAAAAACAAAACATAAAAAGAAAAAACAAAAACAAATATATGATGCAATTAAATGCAATACAATGTGACATAGTAACATGATATGATATGATATGATATATGATATGACACAATATGATACACCACAATGCAATATGATACTCTGCAATGTGTGATACAGTATTATACAATCTGATTACTTGTCCATAGAACTCGTATACACAAGCAAAGTCTGCAATCTAATTTCCTTTGATTAAATGTGTGCCTCCCACAGTGGAAAGCAGAGCATGCAATTGTTTCTCTGTAGGTTAGTTACAGCTATCGGGGTTTCAAAGGGTGTGTACCCTCCCACTTGCCTTTCTATCAGCTGGCACATTTCTACAGTACATACTGCTACGACAGACGGGCTCCTTACCTCCAACTGTGCCAGATCTACACACGCTGCGCCTCCCTCTGCCTAACCAAACTGTGGAGACCCTGGCATCCCAGGTGGGCATCAAGTGGAACCTAGATTAGAGGCACCTTTGGGGGGTACCCCCGTGGGGGGGGGGGGGGGGGGGGGGGGGGGGGGGGGGGGGGGGGGGGGGGGGGGGGGGGGGGGGGGGGGGGGG
>JAVQJL010084626.1:0-15365 GCA_036024295.1 Nannoperca obscura
ATTCAGTCTTATTTATACAGCACCATATCATAACAAAGTTATCTCAGGGCACTTTTTCTTATAGAGCAGGTCCAGACCAACTCTTATATTTACAAAGATCCAACGTTCCCACCATGAGCAGCACTCGGCGACAGTGACAAGGAAAACTCCCTTTAACGGTTTAAACCTGCAGAACCAGACCTGGGACCAGGAACTATGTGGACGCTCATCTGCCTCCACCGGTCAGGTTGAATGGGGCAGAGCGGGGGAGCAGGAGGAAGGAGAACATACAGTAGTACAGTACAGTTCTACATAGAGATGGAAAGTAATAGTTGTGGAAATATTGATGTTAATATTAATACAAATAATACTAATAGCAATACTAATACTGAAAACAATAACAATAATAGCAACAGTGGCAGCCTTAATGTTTCCCAAAGCTCTTTACAGATTGGTGTCCTTTACCCATTCACACACACATTCACACAGCTGCCATGCAAGGTGCTGGCCTCTATAGGGAGCAACTTAGGACACTTCGACATGTGGATGGGGGGGCACGCCAACTAGCCTTCATTAATCATCTCATGACCCGTCATATTTATCTTGTGAGCCTTTGGAGGGGCCCAACCTCCAGTTTGTAAACCAGCCAACTAAACTACCTAAACTTATAAAAAATAATACTAATATAATAATACATCAGTCACAGGCGCCATTTCTGCAGACTACTTTAAAATAGTTTCACATTTGAAATGCAAGCCTTTTTCTTGTACAGAAGTATTTTTACATGAATGCTTTTACTAAGTAAATGATCTGAGTACTGCTTTCATCCATGATCACTTTCTCCACATGACAACCTCAAGAAATCTTTGAAAACATGCAGAAAACATGAGAACAGCTACCCCTTATTCATTTAGTTTTATCTATTTTTCCAACCTGGAACATAGAGTTCCAAGTCTTAATTAAAACGTAATTAACCTTCACCAACCATTGTTGCAACACCTTTCATTTCTCCCTCTCTAAAGGACTTCACTGTCACACTAGTTATGCTGTCAGATGTAAAAGCCTTTTTTGTTTCCTTTCCTTTTTTCATACATAATATAAGTAAGTTCAGTTTGACAGGTACTGCAGGCAGAAGGCTGAGCATGTTAGTAATAATGAGTGGTGTGCTTTGGTCAACATGACTCACTCGAATGATCTCTCTGTGAGCAATTATTCAACATATTTTGGGTCTTGCATTGACTATACTTGCTGAGACCCGTCTCTGGAGATAAAAGCACACTTGGGGACATGATTGCAGAGTGATCTCAATAAAAAGAAACCCAAGGAGGATCAAATTACCGTGTAATTATCTATGAGGTATTTATGTGATCCTTAACATATCTACAGTCAAATTGGAAGCTCTTGAGGTTGTTTCCCTGACACATTTTTATTTGTTTAACATTGCTATAATCGCGATGGAGCATTTTAGATCATCTTTCTCATCAGCTCATTGATTTGGTTCACTCTCACCATTTTCAAAGTGTGTTTTCAGTAGCAGCAGGCAGCTGTTTTAAGCAGGAAAAAAAGCTCTAAAACCCCCCTGCACACCAAACAGCAGACACACACAGTTAGCAACTAGCTGGGGAACATTGCTGAGCATAAAGAGCCAGATACCAAAAAACAGAGTTTAACATGAGTAAATATTGGACTTATATTCATCAGGTTGCAAGAAGCACATTTTTATTTGCTATATGTGTATTTAGGCAACTGTTTGCTATCAAGTTTGCCGTACCACATTAAAAGATGGTTCTAAAGCAATGCTGTCTTTACAACTTGTTTCAATTATGGCAGATTTAACAATGTATACAAATAAAATTGTAGGGAGAATAAAGGAAGTGACTCCTGAACAGCAGCAAAAACAGCAGTAAGTGTTCCCATGAGCGGACATCTCCTCTGCCTCCGCTTCAACCAGCCGCTTTAAACACTGCCAGCCTTTTTCTTCTTCACTGTACAAACATGAACCCATCTGCCTCTGGCAAGAGGTCAGCAAAGGTTTATGTTACTCATAAAAGGTTTTGCCCCATTACTTCCTTCTACAGCAAACAGCTCCTCTTACTGTACCAACATCCCCACACCTGACAGGTTGCTTCAATTTGGATTTATGGAGATCTGTGATAATGAGAGGCATCCCACACGGGCTGGGGCAACCTCCTCTCCAGTGGAGGAAAGTACATTTACTCTGAGGTACTTGTACTTTACTTGAGTATTTCCATTGTATACTATTTTATACTTCTACTTCACTTCAGAGGGAAATATAGTCCAATCTGTGGGACAGCTTTAGTTAGTTAGTTGGTAATACTTATGTACTTTTACTTAAGTATGTTTTTGAATGCAGGACTTTTACAAGTAGTGAATAATTTTATACTGTTGTATTGGTACCCTTACTTACTGTAAGTAAAGGAACTGAGTACTTCTTCCTCCACAGCTCTTCTCTCTCATGCTTCTGTGGTGGACATAGGGAAAGAGGAGCCGGATGTAACGTCTGTCTTTCTTCAGCCAGGGTGGGAACATTTCTGCCCCAGTCTGCTGCAATGAAGCCATGGAAGTGTGGGACTTACTCTTCTCCGCCTGGAGTGTGGAAGTGGATTAGGGGTGACCTTTTCTGTGTTACTAATCTCTGCCATTTCTATCTGACAACAGTGCCTTTTACATCTATCAGTCATGCACTCTACAGCTCGCAAAAGCTGTGATGTTGGCAGTGGGAGACCCGGCTTGGTGAAGATGGCTCTTTATCAGAAGATCGCCAGTGTCATGTCTGTTGGGAAGCTGTTGTGTCATATGCCCATAGGTGTGTGGAGAACCCATAGACTGTATTTAAAGTTGGACAACATGACAGCTCCCCAAAAGTGAAGCCAAAACATCTTGATCGCCCTCTGTTGGCTTGTTGGACCCGCCCCCTCCATGTTAGTGAATGGGACATGGGCCTTAGTTTTCTGATAAATTTGGTTTTAATGAGTTATTTGATGCTATATTGACAACTGTGAGTGTGCTCACGATTGGCTCAGGCCGCTGTATAGGCGGGAACTCCACTGCGAACCACTACTGCGCAAAGGGCTGCAGGTGGCTCAGAATGACGTCACCAGCGCAAGATGGCAGCTCCCATGTCCGGGGTATTTTGGCTTAATTTTTTACAAAGGGAGAAAGTGGTCCACCTTGATATACAGTCTATGGGAGAACCCACTAAGGCTATGTCATTTTGAGTTCCAACATACCACCATGAGGGAGTAGGTGTCTCTTAGGTTATCCCACACTCCTGCCTCACTGCCTGGGGTGACATTCTCAGCATTCTCAGGAGGTCCAACAGTTTGGAACTTGTGGTATTTTCTCAGCCATGTTGGGCATCAATTGTACAAGAAGAATGTAATGTTGAGGTTGGCCACACCACGATTATCTGAACAGACAGAAATGTCTGAGGCCCCTCAGGCTTCACTGGAAGGTGGTTGCTATCTTCACTTGGGCCAACCATTACCGTTGTCTCATGTTCCTGGTCTCCTCAACATGCAGACCAACATGGCATCGAGGAAGGAGCATCTCCCAGATAAAGGTACATGTCTGGCATTGCTTCTATTGCAATCCATGAGTTTTCCTCTAGGTTTGTGCTCTCTGGCTTGTGTTCACTGCAGCCTCAGGGTGAGCACTGTCTGGCTTTGGCTGACAAACCTTTTCTCTCTTTCGTCTCTAATCACCCCTTCCTCCCAGTAATGGGCTGGTCCTGGGTACATCATTGCATATTCAGAGCCAAGGTGGGAAAACATCACATCCCTGCTGGCCTTTGCCTTCAGTTATAGTCCAATAAAAGGTTACCTAGATGTAACTGTGCCAGTATACAGCTACCTTTCAAAATGTCAGAAGCAGGCTGGGAGGACATTCGGACATAGGGAAACTATTGGGCACTATCCCAAAGTTTAGGAAGCATAGAAAGCTACTGTATTCAGACTTTATATTTAAAAATCAAATGGCTGCATGTATGTGAAAGGGTCCACACTCGGAGACTAACCCCCAGATAATAATCACCCAACACTGCAATTTCCCTCCACTGTACGGGGCTTTTCAGTGTCTGTTGGCTGCTGTGTGTGTAATTAAGCAACAGTCTGTTGAAGTGTAACTACACCCTCAAATTCTGCTAAAACCCTCTTTCCCAGTCTTTTTTAAATACACATTTTATGACGTAGATATGTCCTAACTGGTTGACTATTGCACGGTTCAGGTCATCATATCAATCTTATGGGTCATTCTTGTATTTCCGGCTTGTTTCTGCTGCCCCCAAGTGGCCAAATATTTATTAATGCAGGTTTAAAGCTGAATTGGACACTTTTTCACCAATTGGTTTAGTTTTTTTACTGTAAAAGGCTGCTCACAGGGGTTTATGAGAACAGTCAAACTCAAACATAACATGCCAAGTGACAGCCATGAGCCAATTGATTCTGTGTAAATATCAAAAATATTGATTAATGTAGGTTTTGGCTTTATTAATATAAATTAATATAAAAATTGCTTGTTGTGTGCACAAATTATGCAACCCATCCCCCAACCACAATAAGACTGCCCTGAATAGGACAGCAAATACCAGCATCCAACATATCATTTCTCTCAGGTGTCCACACTGTGCGTGGAAAGAGGATAGGGTTAACAGTTATGCTGTAGTTTTAACATAACTCAGTGCCTCCAAACCAGATGTCAGACACCACTTACACATTACACTTTGAGGCCCCAGTGGGCAGGTTTTCCAACGACAAATGCTCTGTCGATCGAATAAAATCACACGTTCAACATTTCGGCAGTGACATAAACTTACTTTTCTCTACTTACTGTGAGTAGACACTGAAGACACACCAAAGATAATGCTCATCTCAGATCTTGCTATACTTGAAGCTTCGTTTAACTATTAACCCATATGGATGAAACCAGGATACCCAGTGCATGTCTCATGACAGCCTGCAAACTGTACCTCTGGCTGTGTATCACATCAAAGATGTGGGAGTGCGTGGTGGGAGGTTGTGGATGATTGTTGAGTTGGGGTACCCTTTACACTCACACATGTAGTTATCTTTTGTCTAGAAACATTAGGATTATTGGTTAGTGCAAACTCTGTATTGGTCTTGTGTTTATGTTTATGTTTTCAAATGTAGGGATATGTTAGGACTAGTTCTGTTATACTGATTTCTATTTTTTGGTACGACCACTTTGTCCTGTCCTTTCCCACATTTTGAGGACCTTTGTTATGTTTGCAGTTATTGAGATGATCTAGAAATACATCACTTTAATTGTCACTCTGGTTCCTTCAAATTCTCTGGTTGTTGTGTTATTGTCTCTGTTTTCCCCTGCTATGATGTTGCAGAATAAAGCTTGGCTGTTGGTAAGGCAACTTGTTCAGTATATTGATCTAAATTAGTCTCCAGATTTTCCATTTTCCATCCATTACGCTCTCACACTATGTTTGCATGTTCTATCTAGTCCATTTACTACAAATCATATACAAATTGGTCCACCACTAAACCTATTAGATGGGTTTCCATGACATCTTATACAAACATGCATGGTCACCAGAGGATGAATCCTTTGCCTGTAGCTAATTTAGATCAATGTGCTGAATGAGTTGCCTTACCAACAGCCCAGAAGGTTGACGTTTGAGGTTTTGAGTGGAATGCCTGTTACATTTCCAAGTATTAACCCCTGTTGGAAGTTTACCCCCTTAGGTAAGGTACATAACACAATACACCATTAAAAACATACAGAATATACAGCATACAACAAATGGACAGGTAGCAGCAGATACGTTATATAAATAATACAAGAGAGAAAACCTTATAAGATAGTAATTGTTCCCTGATACCGGCATTCTGTGTCCAATGCCTGTATGGCATAGGGAATAAGACTTCTTGTATATATTCTGGCTGGCCCATGGGATCCTAAGTTGACAGCCAGACAGGCACAGTTGATGTAGCAAGATGGTAACAAAGGAATCACATTTTAGGGAAAGCCACTATTAAGGGCTGTGGCATGCAGACCACCAGTCAAGGATGAGCTTTGTTCTTGATCATCAACAAGTGCTGTTGAGTCCCAGATTTACCAAACACATCATAACAGGTCAGACTAGATGTCGGTGTTTGATTTCCGTGTTGAAGCAGCTCCAGCTTTTCTGTAATGCTGTCAGTCAGGTCTGTCTGTAAATATGTAATCAGCCAATGCGTATTGCTTCCCTCCTGTATCTCCTAACCACTTGTGGGAGAAGTATTCAGATAATTTACTTAAAATAGCAATACCACAATATACATATACATACTCGATTACACGTAAAAGTGCTGTATTTTATAATATATATACTTTAAATACTTACATGAAGTATTATCAGCAGAAGTTACTTAAATATCAAAAGTAAACATATTCATTATGCAGTACAACAGCCTCATCAATGTTATACATGAGTAATAATTGGATTATTATTACTCAATCATTTACATTAACATATAAACATGAATTTTTAATTTGTTATCCTGTTGAGTAGTTTAATCAATAACGATTCATTTATAAGATAATCATATGTTTTGTCTGTGAAATTTAATCTAGTCGGGATCTAGTATCTATAACTAGGCGGCTGTGGCGCAGGAGGTAGGGCAGGTCGTCCATCAATCGATCCCCAGCTCCTCCTGTCCATGTGTCGAAGTGTCCTTGAGCAAGACACTGAATGCCCAGTTGCTCCTGATTTGGAAGTTGCTTTGGATAAAAGCGTCTGCTAAATGTAATGTGATGTAATTAGAAGTATACAGTGGTATAAATGGAAATAGTCAAGTAGAGTGCCTCAGTGCCTACTTAAGGAGGCTGCAGCTCTGTAGTTACTTTCACCACTGCTCCTAACATTGGAACAAGTGTAATCATCATTGAGGTGAGTGGGTCAGCTTTCCCCTGGTCGGGTTTAGCATAACATTACAAAATAGCCAACACATTACCGTAATTATCTTACCACTTCTTATGATAAGTGGTTCTGTTTAGCTGTAGTATTGTCTTGATGATTGATGTACACCTGCCTGGTGGCCTCAATACACAGCATGCATCTCTCTGGAGAGGCGAGGCCGGTGCAGTGTCACATTGTTCTGTTTCTTTTCTACAACCTGAAGGCTGGTCGTTTCTCACTAATGCAAACACCATGGGTATCTGTCTTCTATCACACTATGTCAGCTTTAGTGTGGGCGTCCAGTGCACTTTCCCCACAAGCAGTGGGCGTGGTCGCTGTCATCTTCAGTTAGCAGCGAGCAGGCACAGAGCTCAGTACCCCGGGCTAACACACAGGTGCTGGGACTGGCAGCGGAGCACCGCCTCAGCCCTGACGGAGAGCGGCTCATCTTCTCCCAGACACACTAACTGATATTGATTTTCAACTCTTAACTCCCAGTTGGTCATAGTTCACTTTAACATTTTCTTTTGCTGTAGTTATACAAGATGAGAGGACGGTACAAACGAAAGGACCAAAAAGAAATACATTATGAAACAACCGACAGCGGGGGTGCTGGACCCTACCTCCACACTCCTCTGCCCGGGGAAACCTCGGCAGGCTTGGCTGAGCAGCACACACCTGTTCCCGGGCTTGCTGTCCAGGATGTGGGCGGTAGTAAAAAAGGTAGGACAGCTGTACCAGTGCAGTGGAAGTGTTGGCCTGTTTTCGCACAAACATCACTTTACTACACAAACTTCTACTTCCGCCAGGTATCACAAAGATTATGCTCCCTACAACTCTGTTTTAACACTTTTTGTTCGTAATATGGCAGGTTTTGAACATAAAACTACGTCATATTAACGTTACAACACGTGTAAGTAATGGCAAATTGTAGAAACATCGCTCAGTCTAACGTTAAGGCACTTCAACTCACTGTAGTTTAAACATAAACTGAACATTACAATATTTGTGAAAAGATGTTTTATTAGTTTTAGTAGAAGTAACTAATACACTGTCAGCTAAGTGTAGGCTATGTTTTGTATGTAAAATCATTAACTAGGTCATCTGTCAAGTCACTGTTAATACATTTTCCTCTGCAATGTAGTGGATAAAGTTGCACCAAAAATACTGAAGTTTGTACAAGTACCTCAAAATCCTACTGCTGCTACTTAGTTGTTTCTGCCACAGCTGACAACGGTTGGCTTGAGCAGATATGGCCAAATGAGTGGTCAGGATCAAATGACTTACTATCCTGTTACCACCATTTATGTTAACAGACACCAAAGAGAGGATGAAACAATAGTTTGCTCCTGCAAAGTTGGGAAAGTGTTTTGCATTTAATGTCATAATGCCGGTGCAGCTACACAAACCTTTTCAAAGTATGGAGCTTTTTCAACCCAGTTTGAGCATGTTCAATTAATGTAGGCTGCTATTTTTACACCTCAAACAGAGTCAGAGAAAAGAGTAGCGTTTCATAAAAATAACTGATATTTCTGCTATCTCATCTTAATGCTGCTATTAAACTATATGGTATTATGACCCTGAATCCAACAAACGCGCGGCATCGGGCACAACAGGTCGCCTCTTCCTTCTGATGTTGTGTGTCATCTCAAAGGACAGCTGATTCTGCATGTGTGTGTGTGTGTGAACATTGTGTAGTGGGATCCTGCCATACAGGTTCATCATCCATGGTTTCTTCACCAGGTGCAAGATGTCCCATGTATGATGGTGACAAGGTCTACCTTGGAGTGCGTGTCAGAATGCCAGTAAGGGATCTTCTGAGGAACATCCGCCAAGCCCAAGGCTGGGAGTCTCAAGATTTTCAGGTTTGTTTTTCTTTACCCAAGTTTACTGTACTTTACTCAGTGACAAAAAATAACAGTTTATCAGTAAAGATATTCATCAAGATATCAAAATATAGACACAATCTGTTTGACACACTATATACACAATATATGTTTGAAGCAGTTTTGGTCATCTTTAAGTATTTGTCTTTGCAGCCATTGAAAACGAATACAGTTTCCAGTTTACAGGATAGATAGCCAAATTTATCTTTCAAGGTTAGGTTTAAATGTAATCTTTATTGACCATTTTGTTAGATAGTCCATGGGTAAAAGGTCAAATATTGCCAAATGCCATTCTAAGACTATTGGTGGCTTGTTAGAAATACATGTTTGCAATATGCTTTTTTGTGCAGCATAGGTTAAGTCCCCTTGATTTGTAGTCGTGGCACAGGATCCAAATCTAATTCTTTATTGAAATCCAAATTTAACTTCAAAACTGCTTTCTTCCAAAAAGTCCCAAATCTGTACACAGGTCCATATATTGTGTATAAAACGACCAAGTCCCTTACTATCTTTAATACACAGAGCCGACTTCCTTCCTGAACTCGTTCCGCAATCATTGATGTAGTTACAGGTCTTTTTATGCATGACAAACTACACTACAGCTAGCTTGAAGCAGAATTAAGACCTTTGCAGTGGATTTATTTGGTGAAACCAGAGGAATATATTGTTTGTACCAGCCTAAATAAACTGAGCTGTAGGCGTGTGTCTGTGTCTGAAAAGTATATAGAAGACAGCTCACACTAATGCAACTGCTGTTTGTTTCTTTTCCTATCACACAAATGTGCAGGGGATATACAGCAAAACAGTCAGAGGTAAGTAAAACCCAGATCCATGAGAGATAGTCATTTAGGTGTGGTGTCATGTCGATTTGTGTTCCTTCTTTAATAGTTAAGGTTGTGTGGCTTTTGAACTATGAGGAAGTTACAGAAGCCTGTAGTTGCACTCATACTGTATAGCTCTCTCAGTCTTAAACTTGACATTTTCCCAACAGGAGAAAAGAAACGAGTCAAAACTCGCACAGGGCGCCGAACCAACAAGGTAAAAAACACAGTCCCCAGGTCCTCCCCAGAAAGTTCCTCAAGCTGTGTAACGTAAAAGTGAGGTTTACAGCACACTGTAAATCACATGTCAGTTTGTTGGCGCTCTTCAAATAACTCTGCATACCATTGCTGTGTTTGGCTCTCAGAGAAAACGCCCCACAAAGAGCCTGGAGGAGCTGGCAATCATCGTTGAAGTGCTGGAGGAGGACCTCAGGAACAGCAACACCTACCACTCCTCTCCCCAGTCGTGGTCTCCAACTGGTAATTCATGGGGACGAGATCCCCATTTATATAGTTGCTCCTTAAAATATAACCTCTCTAAATATGTTAACAGCAACTACTACCACCCCTCACGTGCCATATCTTGTCACTAAGGCGCAGGGTACAACAGTGACGAGTCTGATGAAATGATCCCCAGCCCCCAGTCCTACATGAACTACTCGCCAGGCACAGCAGAGTGCTGCCAGGTCCTGTCCCCTCCTGGTTCCATGCAAACCAGCCTCCAGCCTTCCAGCATCGGAAGAGATGGTGGAAGAGGGTGGTTTGATCCCCAGAACCACGACTGGGACCTGAACAGCTCTGCTTTCTTCTGGACACAGCTGCAGAAAGAGGAGAGCCAGCTGAAGGGCATCTCTGACGCTGTACTGCTGGCCCCTGATGGACATGGCAGGATGTAAGTGTGCGCTCATCATGATACACATCATCCACCTATTAAAGGGGATCCAAGTCTGTTTCCAGGTGTTGGGGAATTCTTCTGCATCTGTGAAAAAAGTAGTATAAAGCCTTTTGTGGCTCTAGAGGGAGCTGTACGAAACCTGATATGAATGTCGAATGGCATTGTGGGTAATGTAGGTGCCAGGTTTGATGAGGAAGAGAATGTGTCAAACAAAAAAGACAACATCTGTCGTTCTGCTGCATCAATTATTTCTACCTTTTTGTTATTAACTATACATTGTGAATCCAACATTGTTACGAGTGCAATGCTAAATCGATGAAGTACTCTCTCAAATAGGGCTACATTTTAAATGAAACCAAATCAATGTGATATAGAAGGTGTGACGTTAACAAAAAAAGAAAATCGTCAGAGCATTGGTCTGTGCTTTCTCTTTAAACGTCCGTCACAATGAATAGATGGTCTGTGTGTGCTGTCTTGGGTCTGTGGTTTAAAGACCTGAACAGTTCTAAAAGCAGACCTGAACTAGTCTGACTATTTTAGCTCTTTATGATCTTTAATTAATGATGGCTGAATTCCATTCAGCTGTCAGGGTACTGTGTTGTACATGCTGGCTCACTGTCACACTAGCACGGCTTAATAGAACCAGTGACACCTGTGCTTTTCCTGCGTCAAAATGTCTGCTGTGAAATAGACCTGCTGTGGTTAAGTCCCACTTTCTCATGTTACTCTATGAAACGCCTCTCCTAACTACCCGCTGTATAATGCAGGTTCAGACCTGTTCTCCTCTTCTTAGACTGGATGCCGCCTCTTTAGTGTGAAGTCATATGTTTTTATCTAAGTGTTGGATCGTGCTTGTCCCTTCAGAGTTCTCCATAAGGTGGCGTGTGTCGGGAAGAGGGCACTGGGCTTTGCCATCGCGAAAAGGATGGCCGCCCTCAACAGCCTGGACCTCAAAGACTCTGATGGAATGGTAAAGTACAAAGACATTTGAGATTCACATTTCTAGTTTTTGCACATAAATGTATAATTTCATTATTATTTTTCTGGGATTAATGCCACCCAATATCAGGAGCTTTTATAGACCGTATGTACTGTATATATTAATGTGGCACAAAAGAGATTTTTTTTCCAAGTGGGAAGGTTTACAGTACGGTTGACCTCCAGTGGCTTTGCAAAGTGTATTGTGGGGAATTCTGGACATACAGTTCTTTAATTGAAATGCATATTTGAGATGAACTAGTGTGCAAAAGGATTAACAAAGTTAAAATAATGTGGATTACACTCCCTTTACTTTCATTGAATCTATGCTACAGGTTGTTTGGTCACATTGGTTGGATCAAATTGTATCCTCAGTTAATATGTACAATTAGGGGGTCATTTTGTCTCAGATGCTGCTTTAATTACAATTGGAAGGAAAATTTACACAATACGTCACCATTTACACTGGTTTTCAGCATTAGTGCAACCATACATATCAATAAGTAGTCCAGGTTTAACCACAGAAATAAGAAAACAAATCAATTGTGGCAGAATGATGTTTTTAACACACTTGTTGTGTCACCATTGGATGATCTATAGTTTAATGTTACTGGTCGTCTGTTGGCAGACTGCTCTCCTGCATGCAGCAAAGCACAACCACCACCTGATGGTAGCAGATCTGATCCGTCTGGGGGCCAGCGTCAATGAGACGAACAACTCAGGAAAGTCCTGCCTCCACCTCAGTGCTGAGAAGGGCTACACCAGAGTCTTGGAGGTTAGAGCCTTGTTTTCCTCTCCACTGCTCACAATGTGTGTTTGTCATGTAGCATGTGGCATGGTACATGTGGCATGTGGTATTTCAGACATCAATGATATGCAAGTAATGCATCTAACAGTGACACGCACACACTGGTCTGACCAGCTTGAAGCCGTTGGGCATGCTTCTGGGTCTTTTAAAAACGTCATTGTTAACCAAAAAAGAATATGAATATTGAAAAAAGAAAAACGTCCGCACTATAACAAACCAGGCCAAAATTCTATCAACCCCTCCGAGCTCATTTTTACCAGAATCCATACTACAGCTGCCTGGTGCAAAATCCCCCAATCTGGCCAAATTTCTTTGGCGCAACATTTTCTGTTTACTGATTTTCCAGTTATTTACCGTGTTCTTCATCAACAAATCAGTCGACACCAGCGTATTTCCACACATACCTCTGTTGGTTGGAGAAAAGTAAGCCCTTCACCACACAAAACTGTAGGCAGCACCTTTTTCATTAGTCATCACATGTTTATGCTCCTATCTGAGAGAGTAATTTATGTGAGAGGAACAACTGAAATGTATATACACACACACACACACACACACACACACACACACACACACAGTCGCAACAAAAACTAAAAAAAAATTTTATTCAAATATGTATTTCACAATTGGAATTGCAGGAGGGGCGGGGCCCCAGCACCCTTAATGGACCACACGCCACAGAACGTCCATTCATCACAAGTTAATTACAAGTTGTGTCCTGTCAGGAAGGTTTCATCTGTGTGGGAAATGATGAATTTAAGAGCTCAGATATGGTTTGGTAAGACTCACCAGCTGTGTACAGAGTGTCGTCCTTTGGTTACTCAGTGTAGTTTTTCACCGGTGTCGTGAGTGAGTGAGTGAACACGTTTAATGACTGTGTTCGTATGACGCATGACTCATGCCCTGTGGGCTGTAGAGAATAAAGAGGAGTTGTGTAGCACTAGTGAACCTGTTTGAAATGTACTTGAATCTTACTGGTGAAACTAAATGGCAACCTGTCATAATACTTCAAAGTAAAAGTGTCCACCGAACTGTTTGCTTTTAAAGCACAGCTCAAATACACCTGAAATGTTTGTGGAGAACGCCTCATTACACACACACACACACACCACACTGCACCACTGAAGGGACAGTGGGTTTTTCCCTTACCTGTATTTTGGTGAATCGCCATGTGACACAGTGGAGTGGAAGCACAGTGCATTTGTGCACTTGTGTTTTTTTGGTGATTTTCCCAGCATCGGCCTCTCACCCTATTGGACCATGTATACAAGAGCTGCCTTGGTCTGTGCCGTCTGCCTCATTTTAAACTAGAGCAGCAACGATTAGTCGATTAATCAATTAATTCATCTGGAAATAAAATTAATCTATTTGATTAATTGTCATTTTTTCAAGCTAAAATGCCCAAAATTTGCTACTTGTTTTACTGAATATCTTCTGGTTTTTCAACTCTTTGTTGGTAAAAACAAGTACAAGGAAATTGTCACTTTTATTTTTACATTTTAAAGACTAAACCATGAGTTAATAAAATAATAGGTAGATAAACTGATCATGACAAGAAATATCAGTCGGGCTAATTCATAACTACAATAACTGAGACTGAGAACACATTCTCAGTTTTCTACCCACAGCTGCCTGAGGGCAGCACGCATGTGATTCTTGAATTCCACACATTGCAAAAACATTATTCTACATGCCACGTCAAATGGGTGTAACTCAATTAAATCTTGTGCAACCTCAACCAACCACACACTTGTTCACATCAAACTGTGCATGACTTCAGATCATCAGCAGTGTGATGGTGGTGATGTTGTAGGGACACATTGGACACAGTTCTGTTTGTCTCAGTAATGTGCATCACTCAGATCTCACAGGACTGCCATTTTCCACCAGTCTGTTCCCTCTATCTTCATCCAAGAGCAGCAGGACGCTTTGAGTATGTCCACAAAACGGCAACATATTTGTGCTGCCTTGTACTGTATTCACAAGAATGTTTGTTTTGTGCAGGAGCTGGTACTTCATTACCAAACTGACTGTATGTCATTGAGAGCAATGTTTTTAAAGCAGATGAGAGGAACTGATGTTGCTCTGTGGTGCTCTGTGGAGTCTGGACTCATGTATATGTTTGTGAGCTTCTATCTTTAACCAGTATGTATGTTTTCTTGTTTAGGTTCTAAAGCACTTAATGATGGATGGTGTGTATGTGAACGTTGAAGCCGCTGATAACTCTGGTAAGTACTGCAACCTCTCAAATCCCTGCTTCTAATTCATGATCGGTTGTATTCATATAGCTCCAAACAAACAGAAGTTTATGTATAAGTGCTTTACAATTAGAGTAAAATGAGATGAGTGCTCCGATATTAAGATAAGATAAGATGTATAAAATGGTAATAAAATAATACAAATGAAAACAAAGTTTAGGGGCCCTGCTAGCAAAAGCGTAGTCCCTTTAGATCTGAGCTCGTCAGCAACAGAGCAAGAAGCTGCACTGACAGTATACCCTCTCTAAAAGACGTTTGTAAAATGTTAACGGACAAAGTAAAACAAAGTCACAGATCTCAGTTATGTTTAGGTATGGTTAGTTAAAGGACTAGAGTTAAGGAATGTGTAGTGAATGAGACCTTCTCAGAAGTCCACTAATCCAAATGTTTTGTGTGCGTTCTCAGGAATGAGCGTCCTCCAGTGTGCTTCAGTGGCTCTGAAAGCCAAAGTATGTGAGCTCAAAAGCAGTAAATCCCCCAATCACACCAGACTCAACACGCTTCGCCAAGAGCAGATGATGGAGACCCTGGAGTGTCTGCTGCAGATGGGCAGTTACCTGCATATCATGGTAAGACACACATAATGGCTACGATTTTGGTCAGATCAAATGAATTATTACACTGTAATGACTGGAACCCAAGTGTTATCCGAGAGCATTAGATCATGTTACAGCAGAGCTTTTCAATTCCATTCAGTCTTATTTATACAGCACCATATCATAACAAAGTTATCTCAGGGCACTTTTTCTTATAGAGCAGGTCCAGACCAACTCTTATATTTACAAAGATCCAACGTTCCCACCATGAGC
>JAVQJL010084632.1:0-19670 GCA_036024295.1 Nannoperca obscura
TACCTCTCTGTCCATTAATGATGCAGATGCAGATGCTGAATAAACCTGCTGTTACCACCAACTGATCAACTCCAAGTGATTTAATTACGCAACCAGAAGACACATCACATAGGTCACAAATGCATGCACCATGAATCAATATTATGACTAAAATAAAAATGGATGATAGTTCCCCCAGTTATGTGTCTTACCCCCTGTAGATTGAAGTCTGCCTGGGGTATGACTTCGGAGGAAACCGTCAACGAGCAGAGCATGGCTCCCAGCACCGTCAGCAGTGAAGTCATAGCTTCTGATGAGTCGCTGAAAATATGATGGAGAAGAGCGCGGGTGAAGATCTGGAGGTCTGTTGTTGAAGTTCTGCCTGACAAGCCTTTATATAGCAGAGAGTGAGACTACCTTTTCCCTCTCTCCCAGCCAGCACACATACACACACCCACACATACACCCACACAAACCCGGAGCTGGGATGGGTTCAAACACGAGAAGCTTCAGACAAATGACCAAACAGCCACAAGGTAAGCTTTTAGCCCTGCCAGGGCAGAATTCGATCAACCGTGTGAGAGGTGAATGCGTGACATTAGGCAGCAGGCAGGAAAAACATGCCAAGAAACTGCATAACCTGAACATCTAGTGGTAGAGATAACATCCTGTCTGTCACATAGGTTGAGTTGGAAAGCACAGCATTTGATAATGCAGTTTTATTTTGCAGCCTCCTATTCGTGAGTATGAGTTGTAAAAACACAGTAACTAACAGTGGTAAACAAATCACTGGCTGCCCTCCAGTGCTTTCTTTGGCAGAGACCACAGAATCAAATTCATCCGTCAGCATTTGCGATAGTAAAACACAAAGACAACACAAATGCCCTCGCAGATTGAATTCCTAATGCATGCATCCCCACGTGGTGAATTGAAATGCTTTCCTGGTTTCTCTTTTATGGGTTTAAAGTCTGTAAATACTTCATCATTCATTACAATAATATCTTATTCTGTAAGATAAAGTAAGTAAGAGAACTGCATTCACACTGATTTTCAAAGTTGATTCCAAAGTTGTTTCCGAGGCCAACAATCTCACCTCGAGTAGCTGTTCTGGAGCTTTTGGGCATATCACACACATCTTTATCCGCAAATGGAGTGCAGTTGGACTCAATCGGTCTGTGAACTGAAAGAATGGAATTAAAGATGGAGAAGTATATACTGTATTAGCTGCTGATAAAGGTCATGTGATCAGGTCATCAAATGCTGTATCCAAGGTCAAACATGAACTTTAAACATTTGCTGTTAAGTATAGTGTATCTGTCTATAGATTATTTGTTTCAAGGTGTTTGTGGTCGATAGGTGCAGAGGTTGTGTGTAACATCTAGCAACATTGCCACTACACTGGTGTTCAACAGGTATAAATACAGGCAAATATTGGCCTATAGTACATATTTAGGTACTTGTACTTTACTTGAGTAATTCCATTTACTGCTACTTTATATGTCTACTCTATTACATTTCACGAGGCTGAGCTCTTGACTTTCTGCAGGATCTTTTCTCCGCTGCACAGATTCAAATATGAATCCAGGAGTGTTGATGAGGAGATGAATTCGTGTGATGAGCCTGTGCAGCTCAGTCCGGTGCAGGCAGACACATGCCACAGTACAAAGATTCCTCGACCTACATACCATGCCAGTCTAAACAGGTATGCCTTTTGCCCCGGGAAAACAAATATTTTAAGTAATGTTATGCCAGAAAGTTATTTAATATTTGCACATTTATAGACAGGCTCATACAAAACACTGCAGCTGCAGACATCTACGGAATGCACATAAACCATTAATTTATGAAGTGTTCGCAGTAGAACGGAAATGCTCTAATTCTTGAGTCAGTATTTAGCTTTATACATTAGATTTATTATCTTTTGCAGGTTTACAAAAGCTAAGATCAACTGTAAAGGTTCTGTGTCAGGAAGCTCTTGTGGGGTGAAAACGAGCTCATGTCATCTTGTCAAAATAGGAATAATTCAAATTTTTCCAACAGTATTCCAAGATTGTACCTCCTCTGTCACCACACCATATAAAAAGCCTACATTTGTGTTACATATTTGTGACAGTTGGTTAACAAGTGAAACCAGAAACCACCACCCTAGACAGATTAAAATAGTTGAGGTGTAATTCTAATTGATGTTCAATTAGAAATGTTCATCTGAAAAATATAAGTATAACCCTATTTTTAAGTACTATAAAATTCACACGAATATTAAAAGTAAGAGTATTAAAGCCTGCCATGCACAGACTGGCCTGAGGGTGGCACCAGAGGAAAGACCACTCATACCAACTGACTAACTCCAATGCCACTGGCAGGGGAGTGGAGATGCCAAATAATCATTTGATAGACTGAGTGATTGGAGGAAATGTATTGATTTAAACAGCTTGATCGATTGCTCCACCCAAGATGTGCATTATGAGAATTGATCATGGAAATAATAAAATAATAATAATATAATAATATGTATCAAAACACTGGAGACTAAACATTGCAGGAGAGTGCATACACTGTTTAATTTGCTGTTTATTTTGCTACATAAGAGTGAATAGATGTACTTATACACATTCAATTTTATACATTACAGTGCCGGAAAGGAGTGGGGCCTTTTTATAAAGAAATTATATCTATAACAGACTATTTACAGAAACAATCCCTGTGTCTGTCTGGGCAGTGTAAAAGGTGCACCGCTGGCACTGTGAGAGAGTCAAGAGTCTCCATGACAAACTCATATTCAAATAGCTTTATTGGCATTACCACAACGAAATACAGTATTGCCGAAGCACTGTGTGAATAATGGATGACAGAGATTCATAATACACCCATGCAGAGAATAGTAGCCAACAAGCAACAGCATTAAAGCCTTTAGATTTAGGTATGAGGGTTTAATGCTAACATGCTAAACATTACACATTAGCATGGTAAAATGCTAAATGTCTCATGCTACACATGTGCACAGGAGCATTTAAATGTGCAATCATGATAACTGAAGGCATGCCGCTAACGTGCATTTGGTTGACAGCGCAGCAGACTCAGAGCCCGACAAAGTAGCTACGTTGGTGGCTGAGAAGTCTGACAGCTGAGCCTAACAAGTGTTCTGTTCTGTTGCCACTTTACAGAGTGTAATGGAACATTTCCTTATTTCCCTTGGAGAAGTGAGCAAATAAAAGATGACTCAACAAATCGTTGTCTTTTGATAATTTTAATAAAGCAAATAATAAAGCTAGTGGAGGTACATGAATTGTTTTCACTAAGCAGGCCTAATTCACTGAAAGGAATGCACAGAGTCCAACTCTATTTCAGCTGAAAGGACAGAGAGCATATGAAGCATCTGACCCCGAAAGGCAGATGTAGTCACATACTTATAACTTCCTAAACACGTAGCAGCAAAAGAAAAGATATCAAGTCAACTCTACTCCTCATTCTTGTTCTCACCCTGGGATAGGAACACAGGTCACTGTTCTTAGTTTCCAAAACAAGTTGTCTCCAGTTTATAATCAACCAGATGCTGTCTCTCACGTACACATGATCAGATATTCACATACAGTTATTATAGCAAAGCATATTAAATTATAAGAATTGTAATAATAAGGCATTTTGCCATTACACAAAGGAGAAACACGTTCAGTTGCTGTAACCATATGGGCTTTCGACATTAAGCCAAGGCCATTTTATATATTTTGAATACTGCATGGACTTAAGAATTGCAAAATTGTTTCTCCATTTTTCATCCACCCAGCAGTCCATCCACATGCTGAAAGCATGGCCTCGCTTCTTTTAGCTGAATCCCACAAAGTCACCCCTCATTTATTGCAAGGTTAACATTTTTATTTACATTTTTAATTGACATGCAGTCAAACTTGAATTCAGACAGCACAGCCTACATGATGTTCACTTTCTGCAGGTAGATAAAATATATATTCCTGTAGTTTATTTCCTTGAAAAGTGCAACATATTCCAACCCCAAAAGATTTTTCAGTGTGTAGTTTTTTAAGCAGTCAACAGCACATTGACATTCCCCTTTAACTTATTTTAGAGTTAAAATATTTTTAATATGTTATATTAAGAGGCTGGAATGCAATAAGCATTGGAAGTCATCAGCTGATATATCCTAAGAAATACATGAGAGGGAAATCTTCACACATGCTGTATTAGTAGTCTGTTATCACGATGTTACTGAGTATAAAGTGAAACTAGACCAAGTCAGTGAGGCTGGAGCGAGGAGACACGGAGGCATCTGCCATGGTGAGGAACTCAACCCAGTTCTGACAGAAGCCACGTGAATACTCTCCTGTGTCGATGACTAGTCCCCACATGCGGCTCTGGCCCGTTTTGTTCCTCAGAGCCAGCAGAGACTCCCGCTCCGTCACATTGAAGCTGATATTCAGAACTTGCGCCACCAACAGGTAAAGCAACCCACCTGTGACAATGCTGCTGTACCAAGCGCAGGTAAAGCAAAGTGCCGTGCTGTAAACATAAAGAAAGAGTGAATATAACATTACAGCAATGTGATATATAGTGTTATAAATGCATTTAAAAGCATTTTAAACTCACTCACTCTGTTGGCTAGTTTCAAGACAAAAACATTGGTATGACATTACTTGTGGCCCTCTAGTCTCTGGAAAAATCAAGTTCCCTCCTGGCAGCTGATCACTTTACCTGAGCGTTTGTAATACTTCTGCCAAGTAAATACCTGTTGTTTCACTTTTGTGAACATGGTTTAAGTTGATCCGATAATCAGTGTTAACCAATCTTCCTTTGTAGTAAATATGACACAATCCAAGGGAAAATGCAATGCTTAAAATGTTCACCTTGCCAAAAATCTAAATAAACAAAGGAATAAATGTATAAATAAAGTTATTCCAGCAATTTAACTATGACACAAGCTGAAAAGTTGTTTTTGACTTCTATAAACTGTTAAACTGTCAGTTTATAAATTCTAAATTAAGACACCTTACAATAGTTTCACGCAAGCAATGAAAACGGATTCAACTGTTAAAAAAAAAATCATAATTCCAGCGTAATGTATGTCCTTGCTAATGCTCTTCGTGTTTTCACTAGTGTTCATTAGAAAATGTTTTATCCTATACCAACCAAAATAGAATTCAAAAGAGAGTTGTACCTGGACTGACTGTAGACCCCAGGGCAGTAGAGGAGAGCCGTCATTGAATACTGTCGAGGACAGAGGCTGCAAAGCACCAAACTGATACCGTACAGAGAGGTCAACACGAACACAGACAGGGTCAGCAGGAAACTGCGATGGTTTGCCTGTCCAACACAGCTGTTAATCCTACAAGAGCGCCTCAACACATACATACAGATATAACACAGACACCCCACCACACATCAAACAATGCACCAGTCAGGCCAGATTACAGCAGCAACAACCTACACCTACTGTTGTATGTCAAACAGTGAAATAGCAAAATAAGGCTTTTTGGCCTATTTGTACAGAGCATTACCTTAACTAGGAGAGAATTCAACACTTGAGCATGAGGTGCAAAGAGAATTAGTTTTTTGTACAGTTTCAAACTATTGTTTTTTACTCATGTTTGGAAGAAAAGAGTTCTGTGGTTCTGTGGTTGAGTCTGGAAACATGCTGTTGTGAATGCAGAATACAAAAAGTGATTTTCATGCAACACAAGAAATATGTAAATACATATCAACCCACCAGATGCAGTGGTGGTCCAGACGCTGGACACAAGCTCCACAGGTTCTACAGTGTCCGGCCCTCGGTGGTCGAATTATTTTGCACACTGGACACCGGCTCCAACTTGCTGGCAGGGTCTCTTTCGTTGCCTGCGACTCTGCTGCGCTCCCTGAGGAGGAGGCTGCTGATTGGATGGATGCATTAAGGTGCGCGGAGCCCTCGTTAGCCTCCTGACTGTGACAGTGTGCCACACGCGGGGAAGTGGTCACAAATCCTGCGCCTCTCTTGGTGTGAATAAGAGAGACGATGGTGAGAATCATCCCAGTGGTCACAGTACACACCTGCAGCTGGCTGACGTCCCCGCGTGGGAAAATCTCTGTGATGAAGAGGTAATACATGTAGAACAGGGAGTAGAGCGAAAGAGTGAGGAAGAAGAGGGTGCGTCTCTTCTTTCGGTGCGTGGCGTAGTAGTACCACAGCACCAGGCCGGGCAGAGCCGTCAGGATGATGATACCCAGCAGGCAGTGCAGCGCTGCGACCTGCAGCAGGAGAGGCAGGAGCACCAGGGCCGGGATCATGGAGATCTCCAGGTTGCCAATCATGGCCCCGAGTACAGGAGACTGACATCCACTTTTAGGTGGTCTGTCTTTCAGCCACCTACAGAGAACAGTGGTCATCAAGTCACAATGACAAAAATGTGTCATTATGAATGTGGCTAATACCGCAGCTCTTGTCATTGGTGGAAATAAATTGATTTTATATGTGCTTGTGCCACATAGATTCTTCAGTATCACTATAAATCAGTGAATGCTTTCACATAAGTTGATTTTTATTTAAGCAGGTCTACTGTACTGCCCAGTCTGCGATTAATGAAACTGCCAAAAATGTATTGTAACATGGAGCCCTCGGCCTCCGGGGCTGTTGCCCAGTTTAGTAATGCAGTCTTAACCACACTGGCTCTTTCTTGGTTACAATACACAACAAAAATACTTTTATTTAAAACAGCCTTTTAAAGAGATACTGAACTTAAGTACTTTTCAAACAAATGTGCTCTTTTAAGTCAAGCAAAACTAGGCTTATTTTACTTTGCAGTACAGTACTTCAGCATATTGTAGTGGTTCTCAGAACTGACCCTTTTCCTCAAGCCCTTCATACCTGTTAAACGCTTCATCCAGATCTTCACAGTCACAGCAACATCCGTACTGGTAGATATCACACTCACAGCAACACATAGGATCATCTGGCTCTGGAGGCTTTAACTTCTCCCATTTCATAATGGCTCGCTAAAGATGACTTTGAAGTATACAAGCTGTCATTTCAACACACAAGGCCATCATTTTAAAACTCTGTACTCTTGAACCATGAACCGTTACAGCACATTGGTGTAGGGAAAATGTTAAAATATGTAAATTACTGCGGCGAAACAGAAAAAGATAAAACCACAACCAATAACAATCCTCAGAGGTGGATCAATAAAGAAGTGTTTAGTGATATTTATGTGTTCTCTTAACACACTCACTTTAAGCATGCACACACACACCCACACACACACACATATATAAAGAAAGAGATCTGACCCTAACTCACTCACCTCTCCCTTAATTGTTTTTCCATGTATGAGAAGCAATGGTAATGAAGACAAACCTGGTGTAAATCTAATTCCAGGTGTAAGTTTGTAAAAGAGCACATAGGAACAATGATCATAATGACAGTAGACTCACTTAACATGACGCACACGGCAAAAACACACACACGCACGACTGCAGTGGTGAGTCCAAGGTGAACAAGACGTGGAAACAGTTGACAGCAATGATTCTTTTACTACTTTTACTGCTTATAATCATACAAAGCCTCTGTACTCCTCTAAAAATAAAGCACTTTATGTGAGATTCATAAAGCCCCAGAATAACACTGTTATACAGTTTACAGAAATGTATACTGAACTCAACCTGTATCTGTAACTCAGTACAAGATCTTCTGTTTGAAATAAAAATGTATAATTTCCCAAATCAGAGGATTCTCAGTCCCCCAAGAGTTTCTAATGTAATTTGTTGAAACAAGGCCACTGTGTCCACAGGGACAAACTATCTGGGCCAGCAAAGTCCTCAACACTCTGAGATGTACTTGAGTTATTGTCAGTGTGGGTTATTATTTTAGTCTGCTTTATAACTTGGGTTATAACCTTGTCATACGAAGCCTGACCTGGGTAAATACAGGTATTACCAAAGATATTCAATCAGCTGTGTTAGTCTTACTGTAGTTTCCTAATGTCAAAGTTTTTGTATGACTTTATATCAGATGACAATGACTTACTTCATTCTCTAGTTGTGCTAATAGGAAATGCCACCTCCACCAAGCCAAGATAAACCTTTTCTCTTTCAACTTACCTCTTGTCTCGAAAACAAAAAAATACAAAAGCATCAATGCATTCGAGCTGAAATGGCAGATTGACTCTTTCCGGATAAAAGTTATGTGATCTCCAGTCAATGATGAAGAGGAAAATGATTAAGAAGATGACCCCTTGTCATCAAGCTCCTCCTGTAAAGGAAAGAAAAAATGAAAACAGCGGCCTACTTTCTCATCAGTCATTTGTGTTGAAAAAGGAAACTGGGATGTTTCTGCTCTGGTGGCGCTGCTGCGACACTGTATCCGTGCAGCGAGATGGTTTTCATTTGTTGGATTCCCACGTTGGAAAAGTCCCAACAGAGGGCAACTTGGACTCCTCCTGACAAGTGGTTTAATATTGTGTTGCATCTGCCAGCTCACATGTCATCAAATAGTTCCCAAGTCATTCTCTAGCATAGCCCACTTCTGCTTCTATCCGTAACCATTTGAAGTTTTAACTCTGGCATGCTTGGTAAATATAGGCGCTCTGGTAAATGTAGGCGCCGGGAGCCTTTCATACCTCTTTCCACAGCTGACAGGCTATGTTGTGATCAAAAGCTGCCACAGTGCAGCCTTGACAATCCACACTGAGCTGGACGAGAGTGTATATGAGAAGCATGGCAGGCACTCATAGATGAGAGAGTGAGCAGTGATCCACCGGGGCAGCCCCACCCTGTGGGATCAGATTTCCTTCCACAAGCAACCTGGCCTTGCTGCTCACACACAGAAAACTCTGGAAGTGTGTGTGTGTGTTTCTGTTAACATTAGTGCTGTGTTTCTATACATTCACTCATACATACACACTCTGTATGACCATTGTGACAACACTGGATGCAGTCCAACAGTGTAAATGTGGTAATTCATCCCTGCAGGGAACTTTTCTTTTCTCTTGCCCCCCTGTAGAGGGTTAGTGCACAGGGTCAAACAGAGACCAGCTCCCCTGCATGTGTTAGGAATTTAGATTCTGATTTTTGCTCATGAACACTTCAGCAGAGAGCTTGCTTGGCAACACGGGAGCTTGAATCCAGTCTTTACCCTGCTGCCACATTGACATTGTTATTGTGTGACCGGGGCTGGTGCTACATTAACTGGGCAAACACACACACTGGCGTCTGGAGGATGAGCAGGTAGCAAACACCCTGAAGTTCATGAAGACTTGCAGCGACAGCAGGAGTCATCCGTTTGCTGATATTAGAGACAAGAATGTCAATAATTATTATTCTATTGTCTTTGAAGTGGACAGATTCCACACAAATGTTATCCACAGACCTGATGGAATCTGCCACTTCCACATTAGCAAACGCATATATAGTTTCTTTAATGTGAAACTATATATGTTTAACACACACACACACACACACACACACACACACACACACTGCTCCTCTGTCATTACAGATTGAAGAATGATAGAAGGAGAGGCAGCTATGGGCTGGTATATTCTGAGACCACTGAAACCTCTTAATGTCTCTGCAAGCGTGAGCCTGGATGGAGTGAATCAATGCAGAGAAAAGATGCTGCTCTTGCTCCTGTGGGTGATGCTTCCATTAGTCTTGATGGAGGCCGGAACCCGAGATAGGGGCTCTAATCTGTTTTGGAGGAATTAATGCTATGAGTCGTAGACAACGGGCTGAACCAACACTACACGCTGAAGATCACACATCGGCAAAATACAACCGATGCTGCATTTGAACATCACAAATGAATGTAGTAAATGGAAAAGTGTGCGACCAAATATTTTTTGCTGTCATGTTTGATGAAATGACTTTCCTGTACGCATGCACGTAATGGACCTCAAAAAAAATATTTATGTGCGTTGTGGTGTTGTTGGTCCTAGTTCAAAGGCCTTGAAAACCAGTTTTTCTCAAATAACTTAATAGCGTTTGGGTTTTATACTTATCAACTTACTGCCAAAGTTCAAACATTTTGGGTTATTTCACATGATAGATTTTTACAATTCACAGGACTCGATAGAAAAAAGTGATGGCACCGATCAAAGATTTCGCAACATGTGAATCAAAATGAGATGACAGTTGAAGGGTGGTTTTCTTATGTTTCCAGGAAATCAAATAAACCTGATCAAACCACATCCACAGTCTTGATGAAGCAGTTTTATTATATAATTACCTGAGTTTTTGGGTGTTAATTTACATTTAGTACAAAATATTGAATGTTTTCTTTAGATTTTAAATCATGTTCAAATCAGAGGCTTTAATTATTTATAGTTAGAAAGTTCAAAGCGAGGCACAGCTTGTTTAATGTTAAATGTAAAAAAAGCTTTAGGGAAATTTGATGTCACAGTGCGGGTGCGAGAAGACTTTGGTGCATTGGAGCACGCTGCCTGGAGTGCTGATTAGGCAGCTGCCAAAGGTGCATTGAGAGCACTGTTTGCACTGCAGATGACCTGGTTTCCTTTGTTCCTGACTGAATCGAGTATGTTATTCCATTTTATTTTCTATTCCAAGTAATGTTTACTTTGTCACTGTAAAGTTGTACATCGGATCTCTTTAGATTGCTTCTCCTTCTGTGCTCATATCAATTAAGTCCAGTGCATAATGTCCGAACACTCATCATGTACTGCAGCGAAAGGAAGTGCTGAAATAAGTAGAGATGCACATTATACTAGTGTCATACAGTGTTTGGTGTATTGAGTAAAATAATTGTTCCTAAAATGCAATTCATTTTTATATATTACATTTTAATTTCAAGAGGTTAATCAATTATAGAGCTTTAGTCACCCAGCAGCCTTCAAGCAATGTGTGTGTGCCACCTAGAGGTGAGAAGCTGAATATCTGTGTGTTCATCAGCTGTGAACAGGAAGTCATTTATGTATTTATCCTGTGCTTTACAGAGCGGGCTTTCAGACGTCCACACGATGAACTTTAAGTCATTCCTTTACATTTATTTCAGGAGACATTAATGTACCATGTTTATAAGGGCGAGACATCTGTTACAACACAACGCTAACAGACTCATTCATTCACATTTGTACACAAAGTCAAGTATATAATCCACAACATCACTATCACACTGAAGAGGTAAGAGGTGGAAGAACGTCTGTAACCCCCTGATATACAGTAACTCAGTGCAATTGTCCCTTTACCCATGTGCACTTTCCCATTTGATTAATCATCTCTACTGATCACTGTCACATCTAGGGGGGAAAGAAACATCCCTTTCCACTCCAGCAGCTATAGTTAAGTGCAAGCACAGCTCCTGATTGGGGCCCACTGATTTTAACATGATGGTGTAGTAAACATGAAGTGCTATGCAATGGGCTGAGTGAAGGTGTTGCTACATCTGCAGAGCAAACCATATCTTCAGGTGTCGTAAGGGATTCCAGTACTGGAGAAGAGTCTAAAATCAACAAAATGAAATGCAAATTTGTGCAGATCATGGAATGTTTAAGGGGACGTAAACACCACGGAATAAAAGGAGTTCACATGACTGAGGCAGACATTCAGAACACAGGCCATTTAATCTGCACTATGTTGCACTGCACTGGGGTTTAGATATTTGGGAGAGGAAGTGAGAGGTAGGAAACTCATTCCTCCAGGGTCCGGAAGGAGTTCTGCATGTCCTCCAGCAGCTGGGCGTACTCTGCTTTGATCTTAGCTTCGCCATCCTTCACAGGGTCCTAAAGAATCCAATGAACAAACAGGCTTTATACAAGTTATTTATCTTGACTGATGAAAAACAGATGAACGCATAGAAGAGACACGATGGACAAAACGATCTCCTCCACAAACGAGGAGCAATCATGTACCTTGAACTTCATGGAGCTGATTTTGTACAGGGTCTCTCCCATGTGCTCCCGGATCATGGCCCAGGTGATTTTGTTGTCACTCTGTGCTGTGGTCTCCACCGCGTGTCGGGCCATGTCGTAAAAAGCAATCATGTTTGAGAGGATGCCGACGGTTTTGTAGAAGGGGCAGAACCTGTGTGTAGGGACAGAAGCTCAGTTTATTTAATAATCAAGTGAAGGAAAAACATCTTTAGACATATCCACTGATTATTACCAGGCTTTATGTTAAACTAAAGAACCACAGTAGTTTTTCTCTTGTTTCCTCAGATAGGACTTGATGCTTTTAAATACATCCATTTCTAAGCTGTGTAGTTGCTGTTGATGACTTTGCTTATAGACATATTTTTTACTTCCAGTTCTTGTGAAACAATTCTTTAAAAAAAAGGGACTTTATTTATTTGTCTTCAATTGTTTTGAGAGCAACAGAGTGTAGCTACTGCAATGTTTACTAAAATCAATATGTTCATTGTGGATTTTAAAAAGAATAAGGAGGTGGGAGAGCCATTTCAGGTATCCTGAGTGGAAAAGATGTGTGTTTTGTGGTTGATGAGTTGTTTTGTCCTCACCTGTCGTAGGGGGTATAACCGTTCTGCTGCAGGAAGTCATCCTTAATGAGCTTAGCAACTTCTAGAGTGATCTTATCAGATTCAGCAAGGGAAGCCTGTAAACAAAACAAGATCATGAGTCCACTTGATTTTTTCAGTGCTGATAAACCAGATCAGCATGCTAACAGTTCAAATGATTAACTATCGCATTGACAGAAGGCTCTTCTATAAGATTTCATACATTAAATGTAGAGATTAACAGCCTGGATCTTTTTTTTTTTTAAGCAAAGTACCTGCCAATAAGATTTTCTTTGCAGTGATTATCTGAGCTACAGATACATTTTATTTTTTCTGCATTTCACAGGTGTCGACTGAACTCTAGTAGCTGACTGAACAATACCATGTCAAATGATCTTCACCGACCTCACCTTGCCTACAAGCTGCACAATTTCAGCCAGGTCCTCCTCCTCCTGCAGAATCTCTTTGGCTTTTGTACGGAGAGGAACAAACTCAGGGAAATGTTTGTCATAATATTCATCCAGCGCTCGTGTGTACTTGCTGTAGCTGATCAGCCAGTTTACAGAAGGGAAGTGCTTTCTCTGAGCCAGCTTCTTGTCCAATCCCCAGAACACCTAAAAAGAAGAAAACAAAAAAGAGATTCAGACTCCGAATGATGTGCAAGAAAGAAATATTGACTAGTAGGTGAATAAAGTCAAATGTTAGGATCCCTATTTTTTACCTGAACAATTCCCAATGTGGCTGAAGTGACGGGGTCTGAGAAATCTCCTCCAGGGGGCGACACACTAAAAAGAATTCACAGTATTAAAGGAAAAGTCAAGCCAAACAATTGATTATGTACCTTACATCCCTACATGTTTGTTAGGCTGCCAATGTTGTAATGTAATAAAGTCCAATGAAAAACTGAAATAATGTCTAAAAAAAAAACTATGATAAAAACAACGCTAATCATTAAGTCTAGCTGTAAAATACCTTTTCAATGAACGAGGAAGTATGCAAGTTTTGCAAATTGATTTTCATTGTTACTGAAATGAACTGAATGCAGCAGCCGCTTGGAAGCCAGGGAATTCATTTTGAATCCTTGTTCTACATTGGAAATATGTTACTAAGAAGTATTACATGCAAAACCACCAGCATGTATGCAAGTCAATATCATCATGTATGTGCTGCTGTGTTGAAGGATACAGCAGATGTTTGGGACAACATATGACATGATTTTCCCTGTTTATATGAAGGTCAACTCACGCTCCTACGATGCTGACGCTGCCTTCCCTCTCTGGATTTCCCAGGCACTTCACACGCCCAGCGCGCTCATAGAAGGAGGCGAGCCTCGCGCCCAGGTAAGCAGGATACCCACTGTCTACAGACACCGACATACACGGCTGTTACTTATTCCCACTCTTTACAAACACACATAAATCAATCGCATCCGACATCAATTTACCAGCAGGCATTTCAGCTAATCTTCCAGAGATTTCTCTCAGAGCTTCGGCCCATCGAGATGTCGAGTCGGCCATCATGCTCACATTGTAGCCCATATCTCGGAAGTATTCGGACAGTGTGATCCCTGCGGAGGTAATTATATTAAATGTTTAAATGCACTAAAGACCATTTAATAGATTCTCCAAACAATTACAAAACAGAAAAGAAACAAAAAGGCATTTACTGTTAACCATTAGTCAAAATAAACAACAAGACTGTTGAATGATGTGAATGGTTAGCACCTGTATAAATTGAGGCCTCTCTGGCAGCCACAGGCATGTTGGATGTATTAGCAACCAGTGCTGTTCTCTTCATAATGCTCTCAATCTTGCCATCGACCTCCATAGTAAGCTGTTGGGAAATAGCAGTGTAAACATTATACTTGGGAACACTGGTGCTGTATTGAAGATGTTATGCTCTAAACAAATATTAGTTGGAATGATCAAAATCTCTCTTTACTCGTTTATTCTTTTTTTAAGCTTAAAAAAGGAGCTGGAATATGACTTTACCTCCGGGAAATCACGCAGCACTTCAGACATTTCATTTCCACGCTCTCCGCAGCCAACATAGATAATGACGTCACTGTTGGAGTACTTAGACAAGGACTGCGAGATCACCGTCTTTCCACAGCCAAAGGCGCCTGGTATAGCAGTGGTGCCACCCTGCACGCAACTATACAGCACGGAGGTCATGCAGTTTCATATGCAGCGTACAGATTTGAATCACATAGCATAAAATAAGTATTTTATATCACTAGTGTTTATAAAAGAGTAAAAGCGGATGAAGTTGCTTAACTCAAATCACAATTTATTTTCAACAATCTCAAAAAACACCAAATTGGTGTCAGAAGAAACAGTCAGCATACTACAGAGAAACACACTTTAGATTACAAGGACAAACTAAAAGAAAAAGCAACAAAAGGAGTATATACAATATAGTAAAATACATGATGTAAGTAAATATAGATTTCCTGCCTCTACAACTAAAAGATATTGTTTAATATCTATAGTAATAGAGACTACTCACGGAAAAAGTGCATCCAGAACTCTCTGACCAGTCAGCAGCGGATGATTGGCAGGTAGCTTCTCTGTGACTGGGCGGATTTGTCGTACTGGCCACACCTGCACCATGGTGAACTTCTCCTTGACGCCTTCAAATTCCAGCTCCAGAACCACATCCTGAGAGCAACAAGATCGGGAAATCTTATTTCACAGGAAACATTGATCCAACAGAAGAGAGTTTCTGGCCCGCGTCTGAACCAACACTCACAGAAGTGTCGTAGTTTCCAGGTGGGGCTAGGTAGGTGACGGTGCCTCTGCTGCGAGGGGGAAGCATCATCTTGTGCCTTATTAAGGAGTTTTCGAACACCATGCCGTAGATATCGCCACCTGTCACGTGACTGCCAGCCTGGAGAGGAGATCACGTGAAATTAGTCAGAGCAGTAGAACAGGAGACACATCCAACACTCAAATTGTAATTTTCTTACCCGAAGACTTTGCCCGGGGGTAAATTCCCACTTGATGTCTTTGTTAAGAGCACTAATGTTTACTCCTCTTGGGATATAGATACTTTGAGTGAGGTCATTGATATCTTTTAGAGGACGCTGGATACCGTCAAAGATTGAGCCCATGATTCCCGGTCCAAGCTCTACAGAGAGGGGTTTCCCCGTCCGAAGGACAGGGTCACCGACGGACACACCGGCTGTGGCATCAAGTTAGGGAAAATAATTCAAACTGCAAGCACATCAAAATCAGACATTTTCAATCAGTAAAGGATCTCTAAGTTGTCTCTTTTGTAACATGTATTATGTGAATTTAGTTTGTTACACACAACTACAGAGGACGGTCACATGGCAGCAGAAAGGATACAAGTCTCCTCGTAGACCTGGATAGTTGCCATGTCTCCCTCTAAACGGATGATTTCTCCCACCAGCTCACTGTGACCTACACGAACCAGCTCGTACATGGCTGCTCCTGCCATCGCAGTAGCTGTCACCACTGTTGATTGGACAGGTTTAGGGGGGGGAGAGAAAAATATAGAAAATATATTGGACAAGGAGAATGCCTTTTCTTGTTCCCATTTTGTATTTGCAATTAGCATTGAATTTACATTCAAACTGCAGTGAAAAATGTATAAATACAATAATAAGAAAATGGATAGCATGTAAAAGACCAAGTATACAGTTACACATACATGTCATTTGCATTTAAGAAAAATAAATACTCCACAGCCATGCTACAGTGACATTCATTACAGACACATGTGATTCATTTAAAAATGTTTATAGAATACGTTATCTGATTACATTTGTTCATCTTGATATGGGTTTAAAGCTAGATAAAGAGGCAGTTTGATCAAGTTGCTAAACCACTTAGGATTGAGCAATATGATTATATGTATGCCAAGAGCGGGTATAAATGTGTGCACTGTCAGAGATTTCTTATATTGTCTATACCATAGTAGCTTTCCCTTTAATATATCTGGGTGTACTGGGCCATTGTATTACTGAGCAAGGACAGCATTATGGATTATTTGCATTTGTGTGATGGAGTTTCTTGATTAGTCCTTAACTGATTGGCCAGAAAATTCACATGTAATATGTCAGTATTATTAATCCATATAAAATGACATATGGTAATACAGGGTTTTATCCATATAGCCCACTCCTAGAGAGAGCCACAATAGTGTGAAATGTTGTTAAAGTCCTACTATCATATAGTAGCTGGAATGATTGACTATTAGGAGGCTTTTATCCAATCAGATGCTAAACAATGCAATCTAAACATTTAAAGAGAACTGCAATAAAACCAGACCTGGTCCGGAAACCCCATGTACATATCCAAACTGGCTTTCGCGCTCCTCATCCTGAATCTTAGGGAGTTTTGAGGTATCCATCTTGATAGTTTCTGTCCTGAGAAAACTGAAAATGGATATAAAACACAGATGCTGTCATGTCGTTTAAATGGGATACACTCAGCAGGCAAATCTTTAACATAGTTTTTACACACACACACACACACACACACACACACACACACACACACACACACACACAAAACCAGGCTAAAGTTATAAAAGCAAATGCGTTATGCCTGTTTTTACACAACCTCTGACTTTAAACACCACAATAACTATGAGCACCATACCAAGAGATCACCAGCACAAGCCTGGCGGTGTAAGGTCACCGGCTGACTCAGCTGAGGCTGCAAAACCTTTCATAAATGTCCCCTTCACCCGGGGTCGAAGATAAGGTACAGTGAGTAACAACGGTCCGTGGCTGAGCTTATGTTTGCTAGCCAGGTGGTAGCATGTTTGTTACTACACACGTAACATTGAAAGTAAAGCTGATTTGTGCGTGTGCCCGTATAAGTCTGGTTACTAGCTAGCAAACATTAGCTATCTTTATCATCATCAACCAGCAAACAGGTTAAGCTAAGATCACGCACAATATGGGTCCTAACGCTGGAAGGACATCTCAAACTATTATTAATCTAAAACGTAGTATTAATGTGTCGTCTACCTTGTCTTGATATGCAGTTCTCCAGGTTTGTTTCTAACGCAGCAGGCAGAGGAGGAGCTTCACTGTGCTAATCACCTGTTAGGCATCGGACTGTCACGGGAAGAAAACATCTCCATTGTGGCTCAACTTTCCTGCGTTATTATATCTGAAGAGCCAACATGGCGTCCGCTGCTCACCAGTTTCGTCTAGTCGATGATAAGTTCCGCCTTTCTGCACACTTCCACCAGGTGCATTTACTGATCTCTGCTGGAAATGGGTTGAAAATTACAACCACTTTATCTTTACAGCTTTATTTATAGTTTAGCGTATGGTTACTGTTTTTACCTTTTACCTTGGTAATAACCAGACCCTTTATTATGTTACTTCCTGATATTAACTTAATTTGATACATTTGTACAGATAACTACCTTGTTATTACAAGTACATAAATGCCTAGTAACACAAACTGTAAAATAAGGTGTTTTAGACAGTTTTATTCAATCATTATGTGGTATCTCTTGTTGGCTAATCAGCTACCACTGCGAATGAAAAATACACAATAGCTACAAGATAACACTGTCAGAGGCTGATTTACAGATCTCAACAATGCCTTGTCTTGTGCACAATGAAAAGCTTCTGCATATGGACTAAAATACAACATTATAATCTGTTATACTATTAAGGTTATACAATAAATACTATAGGGTTATGGTGCCCAGTATCTAGTCGAGAGTTTAAGTAAAAAAAAAAAGAGGGAGGAGTCGTCAATCACAACATGATTTTCTGGCTGATACTGAATGTTTTTAATGATATGTCAACATTTTCAAGGACACATCACAACAAATAATAGTTTAATGGCAGAACAAAACCGTATTCAGACTCTTCATGATGCCCTACTACACATACCATCGGTCAGTGAAATGGTCACAAATTGAGGTAGCAATTGAAAAATTTCTTACAACACTTACATAATATAGGGAGGTGTACATTTAATCCAAAATATAATCAGAAATATGTAACAATAAAAATAAATACAGAAGTCCTTCAAGTTTGACTTCATATTGCTGCACTCATTCATATAAAACAGGCCTTTTTTTTTTACAGAAGACATGTTGACCTGTCATAACAGGAAAAGCACAGGTGTTACTAATAACGAGTGAGCGAGTCATTTTATTATTTATACTTGTACCTTTCCTACTGTGACATGTCAAAATGTCTTCTTTGACAAATGACTAGTACTTGAACATCAGGTTTTTAGGTGTACAGCACATTTCATCAATGGAGTGATGGATATGGTGTATTCAAGGTGTCAGTTTATTATTAGGAGAGGACATCTGATTAGAACATACAGTTTAGATTGAAAAAGTTAGCAAACTAATGGCTCATAGTTCATCAGCGGTAGAAAACAAAACATTTATTTATCGTACAATCAATCTTTTTTTGAAAACTGTACACAGTAGATGTGAAAATCCACCTGCATCAGAAAACTGGTGCAAACTGCTCACTCATGCAATTTCCTCATGAGAAATGCATATGGCAGCACATATTAATAGCAAAAGAAGTAAAGGTACTCTGACAGCAGTGGGTTGGGTTTGTAGAGCCCACTAGGTGGAGCCAAAGCAAGTGATTTACAGTTTTGCTTTATTTGTGCTGAAGATCCAATGAAGCAAAACATCAGCCAAGTAACTACTTTTTGTGTTTGTTCAGTCTGACCACTCGTTTTCGTCCAGCTCAGAGTCGTCATCAGAGTCACTGTACTCCACCATAATGCGTCGGGACAGGATGGTGGCCACGTCGTTCCCCACCAGCTGCCGCTTGTTCTGCTGCTCCTGCTGCTCTTGGACTTTCTTCAGCTGGATGCCTGATAAGGGCAAACACACAGTGTATCACATGAATATCACATATTGTCAGTGTTGGGAAGTAACTAGTTACATGTAACGGCGTTACGTAATTAAATTACAAAATACATTTCTTAAGTTAAGTTCCTAAGAAAAATATGTAATTAAATTACAGTTACTAATCAAAATGTTGGTGATTACAAAGGGGTTATATCCAAATATTTTCTTTCGGTAAAAGGATTATTCATTCTATTCATTTGTCTCGACAGCAACGCCTTTCAGTGCTGGTTACACAAGGACATCCCAGATAACAACGTGTCCATCGAGGGCTTCCTGACTGTTGGTGCCGACAGACAGCTGAGGAGACTCCACTGTGGGAAGCTGCAGGACCTGACGGTGCCTGTGCCTCTCAGCTTTGTGGAGT